>JBAMJV010014725.1:0-34867 GCA_037951105.1 Echinarachnius parma
CTTCTCTTGTACCTTGTTGTTTGGCTTATGGTTACATAAGAAAGAATGGGTTTCGATTTTCGGATGTCTGCATACTCACGATGAATTTGAGAGCGTCTGTAGGACGGTCCCCATCGTATCAAGAGGTATACGGAATTCGGATACTCAATCATCACATTGTTTTTTTGTTTGCTTCCACATAGGTAAACATTATTATTTTGCTTTAGAAATTCTAAAATTCATTCTCAAGAATCATACTATGAATTGGTACATGGCTGAAGTCTCAAACATTACTTTTTGGAAAAAATTAAGTAAAATTAATATTTGTAATAGTCAGAACCGTTCTTTCTCTTAACAATCGAATTGTACTGTGAGGCAGCAGTAAAAACTGTTTCTCCTCGAGATCCAGAGCTATGTCGGTATCACTGCAAGACCTTTTCCACTAGCTTGACATGTTCTTTGTTCAATAATCAATAAGCTTAATGTAGGCAAATTGGAGTAATCCAGCTATTATTTGTTTCCTCCTTTAAGGGCATTGATTTCCCGTGCAAGATTTATGGCACGAAATTATAATGCTCATTGAAAAGGGATTTCAATAGGGAACACGTAAGAGCTCAACTGGACTATATTAAGATATCCTTGACGGTGGTATATGCGTCTATAAAGAGCACATTCACATTATAGTCGGGAAACACACTGGCGTATCCAGATGGACCCTGATTGGGGCAAAGGGTTTGAGCCCACATGGGGGGGGGGGGGGGGGGGGCTTTCCCTTTGCACATTTAACATGAATGGATTCCAGAGAGGATATAAATGTGTTATATAATGATTTATTATAATCACAGGATATGTGGTTCATGAATGTTCATTTTATTGTATTATAGGCAATGGGTTGGGGTGCAAACTATGGGGATGATAATCGTAAGAGACATCAGCGGGTGTGGGATATTTTCTCTTCAGCATTACCCTTCCAAGTAGTTCATACACCACTGTGTACAAGACAAAACGAACAATAGGTACATGTATATTGAATGAATGCATTTGTTGGATCCTGCAATGGTAAACAAAATATCGAAAAATATTGAAAAAATATTGAAAAAAAGATTTTTAAAAGAACATGCAATATCTTGATTCTATGTTAATATTCATTATCATTTAGTAGGAGATGTACATTAATGTGATCACACCTCGATTGTCATACTTTTTCATGCATGTGAGATACATTTGTTTCACTAAACCAAAAGGGTATTTACTGTAGTCCTATAAATTCACATTTCCTGGTGTCTGGCAAGAAAGTTAAGGAGACAGATTTGATGTGCTTAAAGCAAAGGACATTTTCGGGTATCATAATTATGGTACTACTGTGGCCGAGTTAGACTTGCTATACCTTTCATATAGGTATCCGAAATCTCGCAAGGCACAATTTGCGTTTATCTCCGTCTGTACAATATACTAATACTTATAGGTTTAGATTTACATAGCGCCTCATACGAAACTAATAATATATTATGATCTCTAAGCGCTTTACACTAGTATTACTCCGGTCATGGGATACAATGCCAACGCGCTCATATTGTGCGCACCTTCTCTACTCCCTGTGGCGCATCTCACTAACGGCTCATCACGGGTCATTGAAAGATCTTCACCAAGTTCAAGTGAAATACCGACCTTTGTCCGGCCGTCGGGCTAGGCAGCAGCGTAATGGCGCCACTCGGGCCTCCAGCTCCTGCGTCTCGACCGCGTTGTGCTCGTACCCCAGTCGTCGCTGCGATCATGACGAAGTGGTTGGTCTTGTTCGCCCGCCGCACCGCCGCCAGCAGCCACCGGGACGTCGGGTCCTCCGAGGCGAACACCACGGCGCCCTTCGCGTTCGGTGCTTCTTGATCAGGGTACTCGACGATGGCGTCGAAGGTGGCGTTGTTTCGGGTCACGTGGTCATGACCTCGGAGGCGGCGATGCAGATATCTGGTGGGAAAATGTGAAAATATATCATGAATGACACGTTATGTACCAGAAAACACATAACACAAATAAACGATACGCCCTATATTTGATAGTGGCGTCTCCCAAAATGCGATTGTCTAAATATTGAGGATTAAGTCATGGGAAAACAACAACAATGAAACAGATTCATGGACTTTCGATTTGTATCATGACATCAAAGAAATTCGTATTTTATGGAAAAGACAAATTAAATGACAAAATACAGATTAATACATTGACAACTAGCCTGTTTGGTGGTCAATTTGTTTAAATCCTCGTGCGTATATCGATAAACAGAGTCTCATTGAGAAGGTGAAGTCGCCCAAAGCGTTCTTTGGGTCACGTGTATCAAAACAAAAATTAAGTAAAATTATTAAATGGAGTCAGAAAATGTGGCCCTCGACAAGAATAGAAGTGCCGAGACTCCCGATTGCTAGACCGATGCTCTTACAAGGGTCCTGTTGACTGTGGTCCTCCCCCAAACCCTCATTCAATGCTTATATATATATAATTCTTGCTAATATACTTAAAGTGTCCGTACATTTATATTTCCCCAGAGTGCTTCAATCATATACCGATATCTTGTAAAGTTCTTGAGAGTGATAGTGATATTTTCATAGAAGGAATAATATGTTTAATTATTATTTGGGACAAAAAAGTAAATTTATTTATCTCGATCGTGCGCGTAAAGTAGCCGATTCGGATCGTATGGAGGATTTAGTATCCTTCAATTTTGATATATTGACTACGATCGAATCATCTACAGACGCATTTACATTCTTCAGAAAGTGTCCGCCATTTTGCAAGCCAAATTAAAAGTTGCAAGATTATCGTCATATATTGAAGGGAAATTGTAATATAAGAGCTTGCCTGAAAATAATAGGGCTTGAATCTCCTTTTCGTGTGTAATTATATTGATTTAAGACCCTCCAAATTATAAAAAGCAACAGGACCATTACCAAGATTCGCCCGTGGAAATTTTGCTCACTATATAGCCTGGTAGCAGTCGGTGCTTGCGCGAGCCCTTGTCGGCAAGTTGCGGTATATCACATTTGTATGATTTGTACTACTTTCATTATTTGCATTACGGTATGAACAAGCAAGCACAGCTGCGGCTTACTGCAGTGTCAAACGTGAAAGCGGGAGTTTTTCACGGACTGTGTTTCTCTCCACAGGCAATCACCCCCGTGGCTGTGAGTGAAACCGTGCACAGATTCTGGAATCGAACAACGCGTAAGCGAAGACTAAACGAAAATAACTATTTTTACATGAAGTAGATTGTAATTATATTTAGCCATTTTTGACTACTTGAAACAAATTATAATTGCATGGGAAAGATTGAGCATAAGCTCAATTCCTATTTAGTATTGGTACGGTATACAAACGTAGGGGCACTGTCAACCGATCTGACGAAAACAAAAGTTATATCGTCTCAAATCGTTTATTTCTCGCGTAGCGCCATGAATTATTTCATTTCAAGCGATTATTGATTTATTGGTTCCGCCCCAATGGCTGCATATGAAAAACAGTCTGACCCAATTAGACTAGAGAAGGCCGGCTTGTTGTATTGCTCGAGCACATTTGGGCAATTATACGGGAGAGGGGATTACGTACCCCCCCTTCCCCCGTTTCAGACCCCCCCCCCCCCCCAAAAAAAGAAAAAGAAAAGAAAGACAACACAATAACAAACAAAGGAGAAACCCTTTTTAAAATTGTAAACAAAAACATAATCTCTAATATAATCGTGTGTCCCCCAATCAGTCCGATCACTCTCTATCCGCCACTTGCATGTATAATTACGGTGCAAGGCATACTTGACGGACTTGAATTGAGGACAGGAGGGTTGGGGGTGGGGATGGTTCAGCTAAACGCACGTATATCTAAAACATAAAAAAAAGTGGCGTATATAATAGAGGGGAGGGGGTATATTAGGAGGAGTTCGCTATGCTGTGTTTGAGGGGCCCATCTTTACATATTATTGCCGCATATTATAAGAGTGGGCCTAGTATATAAATATGGGAGGGGGAGGGTCCGCTCTGTTTATCATTTTGTATAGGGGGCCCCATGATCTGCCATATCTACATAGCGTGGGTGGAATGGAGGGGAGGGGGTCCGCTATATTTAAAGGGCACACGTGCAACTATTATGTCACGCTATTAAAAGTAAAGAGTGGGCAGGTATATGAAAGAGGAGAAAAAGAGGGAGAAGAACATATTACAATATGCCTATATAATGAGAGGATGAAGGATATATTATAGGGATGGAGAGACGGGAGAGACGGTAAATAAAGAAAGATAAAGAAAAGGGAATATAAGATGATAATCAGATGAACAATTATAATGGTATGTGGCGAACAGAAAGAAAGAAGACAGTATTATATAGGATATATAAAAGGGGTGAAACAGGAAAAGGAAAAGCAGGGATTGCACATCGAATCAATTTACAGTGACGTGGCTTACTTAAAGGCATATATGCTTGGTTATAAAGGGAAGTCAGCAAATTCCAACCGACTCCACCGTAATCTCTCGAGGAAACTCACGATATGTGTTGGATCGATCGGAGAGCGGTGCTTCGAAATATCTGACACGGGCCTCTTATAAAATTGCAATGCAGCAAGATTTCTCACGCTATCACCTAAGACATCACACAGCGGCGCCTTGAAGTATTGCCGGTTAAGCGTGTACGTGTATTTTTCGCTCGTAAAACATCTCTGATTGGATCTCCATCGACTAGTACAAACATTCCGAACGCGACTAATTTTAATGCATTTTTACTCGGGTATTCGGAAGTGGGGACAGTTGCGATCGCTACTTTATAACTGAGCCAGTGGGGATTACGTACCGTGCGTAAAAGTGCGCAAGATGGGATCCCGGCGGTCTAATAACCCACGCATATATGCCCTTTAATATACCTATAATACAAATAAAAGGTTTACTAAAGCAATACAGATGAGCAACGTTTTAGAGAGAGAGGTGTGCAAGGGTTAGGTTCCATTAATACAGAAGAATGATCGAGGATAGAGAGAGTGGATGCATCAAGGGACTAGAGCAAGTAGAAGAAAACAAAATACTGTAGATAAAAAGAGATACATTCATACTGTAACTGTGGGAGAGAGTGGGGATTGAAACATCGTACTGAATACAATTGATACATTCATATATATTACAAATCATACGCACAACCTACACTAGTATAGGACCTGAAGGAAGCTGATCAGATTAGAGGGCGATTATATAACGAGAGATTGTGTAGAGAGAGAAATAGAGAGGAGAGAGGTGGGAAGAAAGATGGAGAGGGAGAAGAAGATGAGAGGAGGGCGGGAACATATTTATAGAAAAGGAAGATGCATCATTCTCATAAGAGGATACTAAAGATTGAGCACTCCGTTACTCTATCGATTAGGTATTCATCACCAGGGCATTTGCAGGAGAGTGGCTGCTACTTATGGAGGTGGTAATACATGCGAGGCGATGACACACTGCTCCCCGATTCAAACTTTCTCCCCACATTGCCGACACTTGCCTATACATCTAGCCATTTCTGAAAGGCGACCCTCACAATAATGGAAAGAGGGAGGAATGAAAGAGAAAGCGACACGGCGAAAAGTGAACATTTATTGTATAGATTATGGAACGAGTGCTTGGAATAAACGCTAAAGCCGGCCAGTGAAAAGAAAAACAAAACATGGAGATGTTTGTAGAGATGGATTAGATGTTGCAACTTCAGTAAAAGAGCACTCTATCTATTTTGATACTAGCCCATGCATCTGGGCCATAGCCTGGCCTGTGCGTTTGACGTGTGAGTATACACATACCTAGCTACATATGTGTAGGGCACCCAGTCTTGAGTATGATGAATTTGTAGAAAACAGTTTCATATTCAATTTCGAGTTATTGTCGTTGGACATTGGATATGCCCTTATATTATATGCATTTTTACAAATGTTCAATACAAGGTCATATTGCATTAACATATAGTAGCTTGAATCATCGTAATGCTCAAAAGAAATGGCATCACTAACCCAGTGGCGGATCTACGAGGGGTGGGGGGGGGGGGGTATGGGTTTAAACCCCCCCCCCCCCCTCGGGCTGCCAAGTGGAAAATGTATACAGTGAAAAAAAAATCACTTACGGGGGTTCAAAATAGAAAAAAAAAATCGCCGCTTCGCGGCTCCGTGGACAAAAGTAGGAAAAAAGGTGAAACATAATCACTTATGGGGGTTCAAAATAGTCTTTAAAAAATCGCCGCTTCGCGGCTCGTGGACGATGCTCCGCATCGTCATCGGCATTAAAGGGGTAGTTCAGTTTTGGTATAGAGGGCCGCTGCACGAAATATTTTTTATATGAGATAATGAAAACCTAGTGTAAAATTTGAAAGAGCATAGCAATATTTTCATGACAGAATAAACTTTATTTGATCAAAATCGATGTTCAGAAACGGCTTGAAATATCAATAAATATATCCGATTGGATACATCTGGGGCCCTAGATTTATTAAAATATAAAAAAAACAAAAAAAATGCTTAAAACTTTTTCAAATTGTCCAAAGAGGTTTTAAAATAGTTGTTCATAATCTAAGTATTTAATATCATTTTCAACAAAACATCACATGCGTAATTTTGAATAACAAATTAGTTTGAAACCAATGGATTTAGAGCGCGCCCTCTTGTGTTTTAATGGCTATTGTTCAAAATGTATAACGGGCTTTTTACTTAGTCGTTTGTAGTTCGCTATACCTTTCGAGCTTGGTGGTAGTTATAGGCTATTATAGTTGTAATGTTATTGTGCATGTTTTGGTTACTAAAGCTCAGCCTACCAAATTGTACTACCCCTTTAAAGGGGACGCCAGCAAAAGAACAACTCATTATTATATGATTTGGTACCGTTTTGAGTATCAAATAGATACCCAACATTATTTGCAAAGGGTTGTGTAATTCAAAACAAAGCAATTAATTTCCACCACTTACGGACCACTGCTAGTTCCTGGTTCCATACGGGCCAACCTATTTGCGAGTGCCGCCAATTGCTATTCACGCGGTACGTTTGTAAACAATCGATTTCCGGGCGATTCCGTTCGCTCTGCACACCATTGCAATACACCGCACGCATCGCAGTCTACGCCCCAATTCCCAGACCGCATGAACGCATGCTTTAGAATGGTATGCGTTTCCCAATTATATATTTTTTTTCTGGAAACATTATTTTCCTGAACTTGTTGATGGAATGGTATACTAAAGATGTTACATTCTTTAATAAGAATATTATTTATTTGGGTGGTGGTACCCTTTAACTCTTAAAAAAAAAAAATGTGATGAAATGGTTGATAAATTGTATATTGTTGTGATTTGAAGTGTACTCTGAGTAAGGTTCATATTATATGACCGGTTGCTAAGTGATATTCACAAACCCATTGCACTTAACTTGTACACAGAATATTCAGGTGAATAAAAAACAAATCTGAACACTTCCATCGTGGAATATCTGTTTTAATAACGAAATGGGTTTCAGGACACCGAAACCCTTGTTCATACTTCTATTGCATGGTGATACGGATGTATAAAGGAACCACTAGAGTTTCAATTTCGAGTGTGGGTTTCGGGACATAGTTACTAGATCCTTTAAGCTATGATCACGTGAACATATATGCAGCCAGGATAACCTGCTTGCAAGTATTCAATTACCTTCAATGCTATGTCGCTCAAGCTATCTTAGTCTTTAGTTATCCACGAATCTTGATATAATTATATTTCGAAAGCCTCAGGGTATAAGTACTGTGTGGTTAACTGGAATCCACACCATATATCACAATTACAGTTCTGCAGACTTATTGCAGACTTAAAGGGACGGCCCCCCTTGTCAATTCGTCTGAACAGTTTCTAGTTGACGGATGGGGATGAATGTAGCACACATCAAAAAAAAATCAGATCGATTACAGCCCCTTGTAATTTGTATTCTACGGAGAAAAACAGAATGGCGTCCCTCATCAAACTATTTATCGGTCAATAAAGGAGTTTTAACTAATTTAGCATAGATATTACAACAATATTATACTTATTCTTGTAAATTGTATTGGAAGCGACATTTGTAAAAAATTATGTCACGGAATAAGGTCTCGAAATGAGAATATACAATTACATGTAGTCAGTTTTTAGCGAGTTTTGGTTATTTTGTTTAGTATTCGCTTACGCCGTATGTTCGATCACAATCTGTGCACGGGTCAGCTATGGGTCACGCACAGCAACATTGTACCCCGTGGAATTGCGCCGTGAGCCGAAAATTTCGCACCGGGTGAATACTCGCATAATTGCATAACAATTGTGTCCGTTTTCATATTTTGAGGTCTATAACTCCACGAAAAAGAGATTCAAACCCTAATTTTGTCAGGCATGCTGTTTAATTGCTCTTTCCTTCTTCAGATAAGACATACTTTGCTTGCAAAGGGCGGTCAGTGATTTGGTTCTACAAACCCATCCCTGCCCTTTATACTGTTATACTGTACACTATCGAGTTAGTACAAAATGATGTCTCGATATCTTGATTATTCTTAGAACTAAGATCTCATTTTCACTGGAAATAGACACCAACCCATCCCCCCCCCCCCCCCCCCCACCCCCCCCCCCCCCCCCCCCCCCCCCCCCCCCCCCCCCCCCCTCCCCAAGCCATTCCTTTGGCTCATATTATCGGCTTATCATGTGGATACCTGATATACATTAATAAATCAATTTCATGCTATAGGTTTAACGATTTTTATGAAAGTAAATACATATATTCCCATTATGGTAACCAAGTGTTTAATGTTTGTATATGGACAGAACGGGTTAATATTGCATCAACAGCAGCATCCTCCGTGGGGCAAGCCGTTAGGGGGGCCTTAGGTGATCTTTGCCGACTTGCCGCGCGCCCCTCAAGAGCTAGCGGCCCGCGGGCTGTTTTAGATCTATGTAATGTAGAATCGACGGGAAGACCTCATGAAATATGAAACTTCCCTCCGGCGATCCACGCTGCAGTTGGGGGACGGAGAGACGATATACGAGCAACAAGAGCAGGGCTTATTGGCCCCTTTAACCCCCCTCAGACTCGGACTACGGTAAATCGATTGGGTTTTACGCGAAATAGTTACTGTGAGAGCCATGGGAATGTTGTAGATGACTCTGCTGAAGTAGAATAGTTTACTGTATCGTCGAGGGGCTCCCGCCTCCACCCTTCCGGAACACGCTGGAGGAACGGCTTACATTAAAGGGCCTCTTTGTCTGAAGCGAACAAACTCACTCGCATCTCTAGTGGTTCGTATAAGTCTAGTTTGTTTTGGCTACATTTTCAGATATTGATGATTATTATGCAACAAAATCATGCGGGTCATTTTCACGGTGTACACACAGACACACTACACAGTTCTGATAAAGATAACAATAACATTATTTCGCTCATTTATATAAATGTTAAAGGCATATATGCGTGGGTATAAAGGTAGTCAGCAAATTCCAACTCGACTCCACCGTAATCTCTCGAGGTAAACTCACGATATGTGTTGGATCGATCGAAGAGCGGTGCTTCGAAATATCTGAACCCACGGACCCTTCTTCTGAAATTGCATGCAGCAAGAATTTCTCACGCTGCCACCTAAGCATCAAACAGCGGCGCTTTGAAGTATTTGCGGTTAGTGTGTTACGTGATATTTCGCTCGTAAACATCTCTGATGGATCTCCATTCGACTAGTACAACATTCCGAACGCGACTATTTTTAATGCATTTTTTACTCGGGTATTCGGAAGTGGGGACAGTTTGCGATCGCTACTTATAACTGAGCCAATGGGGATTACGTACCGTGCGTAAAAAGTGCGCAAGATGGATCCACGCGTCTAATAACCCACGCATATATGCCTTTAACATCGAATGTTCACAAAATCAATCGGTGGACATATCATATCGCAAGGAAAACATACATTTGTTGTAACCCTATTTCTTAAAAGAAAAAACATAAATTTTATAAATTATTACTAGATCCCTTTTAATAAAGCGAATGACTATATCCGTCCATCAGCAGCTTCCGTATCATGACAGAATTTGGGTGCATTAATGCATTTACGTACACGTGACAACTCGAAAATCAGCTTTTTCAACCTTGTTTGAGGCCATACTTTTATGAAGAGAACATTATTAGTCTGTAACATGCCTCAAAATGACGGGATCTATTTTCACCGATTGCCTCCAACCTTCGCCAATTAGAAACTCGAAGCAAATTATAATTTGAAAAGTTTAGTATTCTAGGACGACAAATGTTTGAAAATGTACCAAGACTGGACAAGCAATGATAATATTTTGTTTGTTTTGTGCGACAATTAAAGTAAAAACTCTCCCTTAATTATTTCCTTTCATTTAAACCCCATATTTGCACTCCTGCACTAGATAATTTTGCACTTTATAATATGCAAATATGTTGATAGTTAGCGTTTTGTAGTTGCAGTATAGCGTTTTGTAGTTGTAGTTGTAGTTTTGATTTAAACAATTTCTTATTGTAATTGTTGACCATATTTGTATTACCTTTGTATCACAGCCTCTCTGGAAAACAGCGTATTATCACCATGCAACTTACAGTTATGTGGACGAAGACAGTCAACCCATAGTAAATATGTCCCGATTTTCATAGGGGATCGTAATGAACTGTTCATTACAATATATCATATAATAATTGGTATTATTATATAGGCCTAAGCCTGTTTGACACTGTACTCCAATTTTGTATTCCAGTATTTATTTGATCTGCAAATGTTCAAGATCAGAAACTTTTTTTGGCTAAACAAAATTGATTTAGCCACATTAACTCATACCATACCTTTTTTTGCCTGGTATGAGTTATATTGTAATAATAGTATTGACATCGTGCATGTTGTGTTTGTGTGCGATGACGATGCACACGTTTCGGCCCCAAACGAAGTGAATGAGTTAAAAGCACGGCCACAATTAATTGCATAATTGTAGATCAATTATTGACCAACCTTCATTCAGCAAAGAAGGTCGAGTGCTTGGGTTTAATTGAAAAAGGGAAAATTATAATGATATATATGATTGTGTATTTTTGTGTACCTCGCTCTTTGCCGATCGTTGTATGTGTATGGTTTACCATTTTGTATGGTCACTCTAGTAATATACCTGACGATAATATTTGTCACATGGAAATGGTTAGCAAACCAATACATTTTCATTTCAAGCGATAAAGGCTGGTTTTATGTTGCTATGGGCTACGATTTTCTATAGGCCTCAGCCTTGATATATATCGGCTATACATCACAGAATAACGACTTGTTATCTTAGATTTTTTGTATATGTTCATATGCTATCAGTCTAGTTGTTATTTTGTTTACCTGAAATAATTAATCGATAATTATATTATAGGAATACAATTATGATCAGGTAATTTTTTTAGCAATTAACTTGCATTGCGCAAATATACCATATGCATTGTGTTGATGAAAACAAATTTCTGTCACCATTCCAGGAATGTATTAATTTCAATAGAATGACATGCGATATAACTGTTCAAATTACAACAAAGTCAATAATTGCTCACATTTTCATTTTGTGAAAAGTATCGTTTTACAGTTATATATTTAATTTCAACAGCTTTTTATACAAATTGAACATTCATAATACGGTCGAATAAATATATAGGTAACATTTATCAATTTTATCATAGGTATGTATAATTTAACACAATAATGATGAGTAGAAACTATATTCGCGTCATTCACCATCAAGCCTATATGGGGATCCGGCACACCATGTTCCCGCTAGCCAATGGGTTAAAGATGCACCTGTAAAGTGTCAGATATTGCCCAAATAATACAATTGAGACTTTAATTCTATACCAAAATCAAGATATGTCCGTCATGATTTGTGAAAGTTTCAATGAAAAAGAACACTGCTATCCTGGTTAAAAAAACGACATTTTGCGTCAGCTTTTACAACGACTTACTGTATGAGGTTAATGACCGTCCATTAACGCTCTTGAGCTGAATGATTATCAATGATAGATATCGTCATACTAAAGGGGCATTTACCTATTTTGTTTCTTCTCTTACCATAAGCCAAACAACACGTATAGAAGAGAAATGTGGAAGCTCCAAGTAATTTTCGTGGAGTTAGACACTTTACTGGTTTCACTTGCATGGACATTCGTGAACAAGTTTTCTTCTATTATAGTCAATGCACAACAGCCAATTTACTTGGATCGATGAGCTAGATCTACGGTAATCCTGCTTTATCAGTGCAGTATTGATGACAGTAATCAAAATCTGAAATTGTCTGCTCTAAAATAAGTAACAATTGAAGGCAAAGCCAGCCTTCAATTTCTTTTCTGTATGATTGATTTTTGTCACGTACTCTTTTAAGATTTCGCCAAGCCGTTACCAAGGTTACGTATAATGAAGTACGTCGTTTAATTTATGCGTGATAATAACAGTTGCATGCGTCTGTCCACGTGCGTTTATGCGAATTTAATTTAGCCTTCACGGAGCCATTGCCAACTGAAACCTGCGGAGAAACACTAGCATCGATTTGTAGCATCTTCTTAATCACTTAAGATCGATCCTAAAATCGATTTTTAGAGTTTAGTGAAACACCCCACTGGTACATGGACCACGTTACATCTCTATGAGAATTACAAAGTCTAGTAGGGAATATGTTAATAAAGATCTTCAATATTAAAGTGACGTATTGTCTTTATAAGATTCTCCAAAAGTAACACTTGAGACTTCAATCGTATACCAATATAACTGTTATTTATTCGATAATCTGTGAAAGTTTCCTTAAAACACAAACATTGTTGAAATATTATGTTAAGGAAAAAAAAAGAAAAAAGAAGGCAAATTCAGATTTGATTATGACTGGCATTCGTTCACTCTAAAAACGTCCCAAGCAATTTTCATCCATCCTACAGAATGATATCTCCATAATAAGCAAGACAAATCAAATCTCATGTAACTATTCCGTTAATGAACTAAACAACAATATACAGGGGACAAATTTGACAGCTCCACGGATACGGTCATGTGGTTGAATTTGACAAAGTTGATGTATTAATTTGATAAAGATCATCACTTTTACCGTATATTAGGCGCGAAGAGGGGTCATTGGCCAATAGTTCATGCACTTGTTATTGAAATAAACCGGGGCCCTAGAAATTTGAACTTACGTAATCATGGTAATAACACTTAATACACGTATACACTAATTTTTTTTTTTTTTTTAGGTTTCCCGTAGACAACGGGTTAAAAGGTACGTGTGCTCGATGCTATTAAGTATGACTGATTAACTAATGCAATACTTATTTGTTATAATTCTGTCATTTAAATGTTATAAGCGGAATACAATTTTTCTGAGTAATGATCATGGACAATAGAAAACATACGATTTAATTCTAATCGATTTGGTTAGATGGGACAGTGACATTGCAGCTTGCAAATAATGTACACTCTAATCTCAGTTATCGGCAGGACATAATAGACCGCTTCTGTAATGTATGCAAATATTATGCGTATGACGTCAGAATCCCGTTGGCAAGCTTAACAATAGTAACTAGGTCCGGCAAGCTCCGGCAAACTTAGCTTGCCGGACCTAGTTACTATTGTTAAGCTTGCCAACGGAGAGACTTATGTCATACGCATATTATTTGCATACATTACAGAAGCGGTCTATTGGAACAAATTGCGTCATCAATTATTATTTAAGTATATTACACACAAAACAAATACTTATATATCAAATCAACTGCATTAACCGGTTGTGGATTGGATTGTATGCAAAATATAGAATTGTTCCTTTATATTATACACATTGCTTCAAAATTGAATCTGATTTTCAATAACGGATGAGTTTAATATTACATACTGTATATTCCAGTGTATTTACCAGTTGATACACCAGCAAATACAATGGCCCGTAATTCACAAAGGAGGTTTGTACAAACCCCGTTCAAAACCGCGGTTTACACATATGGGAATGCCAATTGTAAACTGATTGGAGAGAGAATGTAAATTCCTTACTTGTTAACAATGTTGATGGTTACACATTCTCTCTCCATCAGTTTACAATTGGCATTCCATAGATGTAAACTGCGGTTTGAACCGGGGTTTGTACAAACCTCCTTTGTGAATACGGGCCAGTAACTTTGCTCTAATCATGTTGTATTTAGATTTAACACAATAACAAAATACATGAATGACATGTTACATTATATAGTTTCATTTTCTTGTAATCATATGTTGTACCCCCTCTTTTACAACGCCAGACATTACTATAAAGAACATATTTACAAGTCGTGAAATATTATGGCATCACACTTAAAGGGGGTAGTGCAGTTTTGGTAGGCTGACTTTAGTAACCAAAACCTGGACAGAACAATATAAACTAATATGTATAACTCCACCATGCTCGAAAGGTGAAATGCCCGTTATCATTAAAAAAGAGCCATTAAACACAAGAGGCGTCTTATAAAAAGGCATCGGTTTCAACCATTTTTCATACAAAATTATGCATGTGATGTTTTATCGAATAATGATTAAATAGAGAGATCCTCAACAACTATTTAAAAAACGCTTTTTTTTTTCTTTCTTTTTTTTGTGAAAGCATTTTAGATATTTGTTTTAATCATCTAATTATTTGGGCCCCAAATAATTGTAATATCAGAAATATTTATTGAATTTCAGCCGTTTCTGGGTCGATTTTGACCAAATAAAGTTTATTCTGCCATTAAAATTGCATGTTCTCTCAAATTCGACACTCAGTTTTTCATTACCTCACACAAAATTGTGATGTGCAGCGCCCCTCTCTACTTAACTAAACTACCCCTTTAAATATTTATTATGTCACTCTACTATTTTGTTAAATGTTGTCCTTTTCCAGTTTCTTCTTAAGGTTCAGGTTCGAGTAATCCTTGAACGTCTTATATAAAAGCCAGTCACTACACCACAAGCCGCTCTATATCTGTTTATGAAATCGACATTCTACAAGCAGGCAAAATACAAAAGTACAATAAACACCCCCTTTTTTTCTTCTTTGGGAGCGATCTGAGATGAGCGAAATGAAATGACAAGGTCTTAAAATCGATTGTCCCGCATGCATTCGATGCGTTTTGTGCCTTCACCTTAATATCGACATGCTGGGCTGGGGCTCTGAGCGAAACAAACAGAATTTCAGTTACTATATTATACACAATATTGTTTTTGTTTTATCTATCGTCCGGTATGCATTTTATTCCACCTCTTTTTGTTCTTGTTGCTGGTCTTCTCTCTGGTTATCTGCCTCCATCAATCCTGTAGATTCTTGCAGATACCTATTTATATACGTCGAGCTATTATACAAACAAAGGCAAACAAACTTTGGTTCAATACTGTTTCTGTCTTGGGGGGTTCGGGCTGTTCTATGTGACTGAAATATATTTATAGTATTTACAGATCTACCGCTCCTCAATCGTATCTAATAATTTCCATACCAACCTTTTCAAGTGGAATACTAGATGCACTGTATTGGAAACCTTTTTTGGGGGGGGTGGGGGGGGGAGGGGGGGGGGGGGGGGGGGTAATGAGTGGCTTTGATATAGGTATACTATCATCTTTAATAATGTTCGATAGTCCTAGGATAAGTTATATACCAATTTTTGTTGTAATATTACGGACTTACTGAAGTAAAGCCATTGGCTGAACAAAGTGAAATAAAGTAAACTCAAACTCAAACTCAAACTCACCGTGTCTCATCCATGTCAACACAGGCAATGCAGAAATGAGCGCATGATGATAGCGCCTGGATGTGATAGATTTATACTTAAAGGGGTAGTTTAGTTTTGGTACATCACAATTTTTTTGTGAGGTAATGAAAAACTGAGTTTCGAATTTGAGAGAACATGCAATCTTAATGGCAGAATAAACTTTATTTGGTGAAAGTCGACCAGAAACGGCTGGAATATCAATAAATATGTCTGATCTTATAATTATTTGGGGCCCAACACTTGGAGATGTCACACTTTGCGTGGACCTTGTTTTTTTGCTAATGTAAGCAGAAGGAATACATGGATTTTATTTTTCTAATTGTGTCCATAATAATTATGGTGATATTCATGTAAGAAGCAAAAGCGTTGCAGGAACGCTTTCGATCTGTCATTAATGTTCACTTTCTACGGTTAACAATGTTAATTTCCCATGGGTGTTCTATGAGTGTTCACACACCATTCAGATTTTTCGATACTAGTGATGTATGATTGACCTCTCATATATCAGAAATATTACTTTCAGAATTAAACAAAAAATTGATGAAGTTGAATGGATCTCTTTAAGCAGAGCAATCATGGCAACGTCTATATTTAGTCTGGGGGCTCCGTCCAACTTCGTTCCATTTCATTCAGCCCTAATCAAATTTCAAGTTCCGGAATGTTATTATAACAATGATATCGAACATTCATTCTCGTCATCAACATGTAATATGTTCCGTTATGTTTAAATCGCCTCGAGGTAAACCCATATATATGTCCATAAATACTCTCCGTCCAATTTATTCTCACCTTCGCCTACAGATCGGTCGGGGGAAGGACGCCCTGGGCTGTTTCACAAAGATCCAAAGTTGAAGTTAACTCTAAGTTGGACTTAGGAGGTATGGAAAGCTTTTAGTTTCTTTGAAAACAATTTGTAAAAAATTGTTTTAAAAGGAATTAAATGTTGTTTCAATTTATAAATATTTTTCTATTATCAAAGAGATTTCATGCTCTTCATGTAAAACTTATGAAAAGTCTAGAATACTTGCATGTTTGCTTTCTAGTATATTTTGTTCCAAGGCTACAAATGGCTTACCATACTTTTTAACTCCAACTTAGAGATAAGTTCAACTTAGGATCTTTGTGAAACACCCCCCTGGTCACAATGAAACCCACGATGGTTCTGTCGCATGTACAACTTTCTTTCGGTCGTGGTTGCATTTCGTAAGACATGAGAAGTTGTCGTGGACGTGGTCACAATAAAAATTTAGATGCTTTCACCACTTTCACGACATGAGCAGCATTATACGGATGGAGAAGTCAGAAAATGTCGCGGTTATACAGGGTGGCCCAGAAATAACGGAACGGGTTACTGTTCTTGGTATCAAATTTCTTTTAAAAGGATAATCTATCCAGTGATTCCTAGTCTGTATGTTTCTTTATAATGGCAAGTACCCCGTTCCGTTATTTCTGGGCCACCCTGTATTGCAGGTCTATCATAATATCGATAACAAACTGTAGGCATCCACAACATGCAGCTATTGCTTAGTACGAGTGTCGTACGATTGTCGTATGATGTTTACACAACACCAGTACGACACACATGTCGTGGTTACTGTTTAGGATTCATTGTATTCTCTAAGTCCTCATAGATAAGGAGTAAAGAGTCTATAATATGTATTCTAAAGTCCGAGGGATTTCCAATGGACGATTTTTGTGGCGTCACTGTGGGGTGAGTTGATAGATGCGATGTACAAATAGTTGAGCCATATAAAGGTCACACTCGATCAAGATCTATTTTTAGGTCCAAATGATTTTTTTTTTTGTATCTAAGCTGGACTTGAATTACTGACATTACAGTTTTGTATTTGAATTTAAAACTTGTAGAATGTACTTTAAGTCCATACGATTTACTTTTTAAACTATTGTACTGTATTTTAATGTCCACATTTAATGCCATCACTTACTCTATTAAAAGTTCAACAGATTTAATTTGCTTATTCCAAGCAGGACTTGAATTAGCAACAAACCCTTTGGATTCAAAAGTCTTTGACATTATGACAAAATGGTATAGAGTGACGAATGAATGCAAAACACCAACATATTAAGGATTTTAACTTCTGTCATAATTTTGCTACTAAAATTTTATATCGAAACGTCACAATTCACTTGCCTATTTGTAATGATAGAACACCATTTCTTTAAAAAAATCCAATCGATGGATTCTTAAATATATATATGACCGTCTATCACGAAACGACCAACAAGTTAGAGAAAAAAGTTTGGATAAACGCACTTAACTATATACAGTACACTCTGAATAAATGACTATTTAAAGAGCGGCGAAGCGAGTTAAAAGGTCCCCCTTTTCTATATAGTTATGCAGAGATTTAATCTTCAGATTATCCTATCAAAGGCTTTTAACTACTTATCGGGTATTCTATTCTGTGGAGGAGGTTCCTATTAAGTAGCTGCGCTAACTTAAAGAAAACAAATAAGTATATAATATATATTTGTTACAAACTTTCCAACATGAGATGAACAATAATGTAGCCTACGTACTGTAACCTTTGTCATGTTTATGGGCAGCTGTACATGTCTGTTTGTCCGATTGGCGGTGGAATTAAACCCTTGCCTACGGGAATATGGTGGGCCCGTGTTAAATATATATGGAGGTCGCAACATCGAGTAGGAAATCGGTTGAAATGGGTATATTCACGCAAGTTTGGGGCTCGTCCTCCAGACCTTCCCCCACCTGAAGGGTTTTTAATACTTGATGTCCTTTGTCGCCTGACTGCGTCATTGGAAAAGCACGGATGTTGTCGCCTTTATCCATGCTGTTGTGAGCGCGGTGAACCGTACCGGCATCGATCAGGTCCAACGTAGCATGTGCTCCGCGTGTATTTGTAACGACTTCTATAGAAGAATGTTATCGGATGCATACACGCTATGTGGCGTAGCTAGACTAAAATGAACACAGGGGCAATTTGTTCCCGTTCCTGTCTTGCCACAAGGAAGATGGAATTGGGCAACCTAACAATGAATATGGAGTTTTATCACGTACACAATTATAACACGTAAGCTAATAGAGGATATTTAGACAAGGGCAAGAATGTAATTTGTAATAATTAAATTTATTTTGTCATTTTCACAATGATGTATAAAATCATGTAATGTGAAAATTGAACAATTGCTCGCGTTTATATGAATTACATTGTTTGTTTTAATATAATGTTTAGCACGTGCAATTCAGCTTGTTTTGCTGCCATACGTGTTGAAAATAAATACCATGCATAATAATTATTGGAGTTATTATTTGTTTTATTGTGTTTATCTGCTCCGAAGGAGGACAGCGGGGTTGGGATGTGGGATTGGGGGCATGAATGTATACAGGGGAGGGGTACTCTCCCCTACCCCACCCACACATTTTCTATACGCTCCTGGGTAGGCCTTATGGTAGTGAACGATCGATATAACGTAAAACGTCCTTTGCTCATGTCTAAACAATTTCAATTAACTTGTTCCCCATCAAATTCGTACGTCATCATCTGAACCAATCTTCGTTATGATAAGTTTGTGTTTTTTTTAAATATTTTGATAGGCGATATCTACAAAGTTTGAACTTTGTGAAACTTTGTGAAACAATAATTATGTTAAGACTTTTAAAAGTTGTTTTTGGAGGCACTATCTTTTCTAACTAAATATAAGTTGTTGCTCGGATGGATAATTTCATATATACACCTTCTTCATTGGCCTGCTCGCCATCCAGTAACAAGTTGCTTGTCAACATATCCCTTAAATTAAGCATGCTATAATACAATTTATGTAATTTCAGATGTTCAAGCGTCATTCATGCAACGAAACAAAATAAGTAAACAACAGCACCATTTTGAATAGAAACGTGATCAACTAACCAAGAAAGTGGCAGTATACAAATGATGCACAGGCTTGAATTGGATGCACGAGTTTAACTTTGGAATGGTTTAAACCCACGAGCGCAGCGGGTGGGTTTTAGACCATTTCCAAAGTTAAAAGAGTGAAGACAATATTCTTACTGATCCCCAAAATATGCCTGTGCAGCATTTGTTTTATAAAATGGGCGCAAAAATGCGAAAATCACACTAAAGTGAGCCATGCATCAGTAAAATGCATAAGTAAAATGCATCAGTAAAAACTTTTACACGCTAATTGACCAATCAGAATGCAGGGATTCTTCTACCCATTTTATAATAAAATCCTTATGTATCAACATATAATATTATACCTTTTTGAAACGCCTTACTAAAATCGGTCTGACGGCTTGTTAAATCATCCCAGTTCAACTGTGTGTACATAACCTTCTGATTATGACGTGTATGACATACACATCCTGATACTGTTTGACATGATATGACTATGTTGGTCGATGGTGACATTTCCCTTATGCGAAATGTAGGTAAAACTAAATTTAGTCAGAGGTAACACGGCATTTACTCCATCGACAATTGCTCCGACGATTTATAGTCACATTTGTTGGTTAGTTTGTTTTTGTATTACATAACAATCAATTATGATCTTTATCGTCACCATCCGAGAGACGTAGCCTAAGTTTGTAATCCTGTACGATTTGACGTCTAGATCATGGCCCCGTTGCAGAAAGAGATACAATCGATTGTAAGTTGCAACTGATTGTAAGTCAGACAAATTGCGCGTTTCAACCAATCAGATTTGCGCATGTAGAACACATGACCTAACTTACAATTAATTGTAACTTACAATCGATTGTAACTTACTCCGATCTATTTCTGCAACGGGGCCCTGGACTACTAGACTGGAACACCTCCTCGCCACATTATTGTTTTAATAAATGTAAGTTCGGGGTCTAATTCCGCTTTAGGGTTATAATACGTATTATGGTATTGGTTAGGGTAAAACGTACTCGTTCGGAACTTGATATCTACAGTAGATATGGACATACTGTAAGTTTGGAGTCGAACCTTAGTCTCTTGTTTGGAGGGTATACCCACAACCACAAGGCCAACCAAAATTAACCCCATTACGAAATAAATCGATAAATCGGGTACATTTTTTTTTCTTTTTCAATAAGCCATTATTTGTCGTATTTCGAGACTAAAATATGATTTTTTTTATTTTTATAATAAACAATCACATTCCAGTTTCTTTATTTCAGATCCATTACCTGTCGATTTGGTGAGGTTATTGAACGCATCGATGCCCTTCTCGCCGTAGTTACCCGACGAGGCGATCGTGACGACGTATCTCCACCCGAGCTTCTTGACGATATCAAGCATCGCCTGCGCCTGGTAGGTGTCCGGCGGCACGACGCGCAGGAAGTAGTCGTAGCGGGACTTATCGCTTAGTTCGGGACTAGTGGAAGCGTAACTCACTTGCGGGATCTGGACATGTGATACAGACGAAATGATAATGACATTATATACATTTCAGGTAAATACCAATAACTATAAGCCACATTTGCAATATAATGTATGTTTACATTATGTATTATTGTGTATACAAGGGCGGTGTTCATTGGCGCTACGCGCAGGTATTACTCGTAGCGGGAATTATCGCTAAGTTCGGGACTGGTGGACGCGTAGCTCACCTGCGGGATCTGTTCGTAGATAAATGATATGAGAATACAATGTACAAACATCATCTGTAGAGTATATGTTTATTTTGATAAGCTATTAACAGTCATAATTTAGGATGTGGCTAGGAGGTGTCCCGCGGCACGACTAAGAAGAAATATCCGTCTCGTGACAAGTCGCTCAGCTCGGGACCGGACGGCGGAGACGTACTTCAGTCTAGAGTTGGTCAGGCTCAGTCGGATCCAATTTAACATGTTGAATCCGCCTCAAATTACCTCCGACTGGCTCCTGACTGGCGAAATCGGAGTCTTGAGGCAACGCATACTGAGCTGATCCGACTGAAAACCAGTTGGATCGGCCCTGTGTGCGTTGGGCTTAACATTCGAGAGTGTCGGGACTGATCTCGCAATTCGGGACAGGTGGACATGGTGGAGGCGTAGGGCACCCCCAGGATCTATGTATTGAAGAACAGCACTGAAACTGAACAAGTTAGAACTGCGTTAAGTATCACATTACTGGTTAATGACATAGCTAGTTTGTCTGCTGTTTGATTTGCTAAGTTTAGAAACAATGATATAGGGAATCGGAGCTAATTTAACCTGTTCCCAACTAGATTTGGCAATCCCCATAATAGAGTTAAAGGGATAGTTGAGTGTTGGTATAAGGGGGCACTTCACAAAATATTTGTTGTGAGATAATGACAAACTGACTGTCAAATTTTAAAGAACATACAATTTTAATGACAGAATAAATTGTATTGAGTTGTAACGGCTCTTTTTGAATGATAACAGGGGTTTTACTTAGTCGTTGTAATTGTGTATACTTTTCGAGCATGGTGGAGTTATAACTATTAGTTTGTACCGTAATGGTGCAGGTTTTGGTTACTAAAGTTAAGTTTGACCAATACTCAACTATCCCTTTAATACAGGTCCTATTCCCATATATATGGGAGCATATTATTCTGCTATTATCACAGGGATTTGTAGAATTGGCACAGAAACTGCCATAATTGTGTATGAGCATGGATGTGTGTTAGTTTGTCTGTCCCTTTGTACGATTTTAGTTCAGTATCATTTCAGAATATTTCACTATTATTCTTCCCCTAACCCTAACCCTAACCCTAACCCTATTATTCTTATTTCTTCAAAATTAAAACAGAATGTAAGTCAAGATGGGTAACTACTAATATCCATCGATATATCCCGCTAATCCTTGCTTCTCATCCCCGTTACCACGATGACCACCATGGATTTTAATGATACTATTATTTTGAGTCCCTAACCACAATTTACAACTATTTTTGCTACCCTGTCTACGGTAGCTAGATCGCCTTCGCCCGTCGACCACCAGCACTTGCAATTTTGACTCCAAACATGATATATGCTCAGCTCGCATTTCTCTTATAAGTGGCTTCTTTCGTAAAGAAATGTCACTATTGTAGAAACACAAATAGATGGAATGGAAATACGACAAGATACCTGAATTACCTGAATTTGAACTGGGTCAACGATGAAAACGTTAATACAAGAACAACGAAACGTTCAGTTTCAACATACAATGATTTACTACTATTGGGAATAAAGAAAACAATTGTTAGATCAATGCGATAATTATTGAATACATTGAGACAAACTATAAAATAAAGTGTTTGTTCACAGTGACATGTATACACTTTAGGTTACATTTCGTTAACAATTGTAATTGTAAAGTGTTGTTTGTTGTATATTTAAAGAACAGGTATTTGGACTATTGCAATGTCATTTCATGCGCTATGTGTATCATACATATTATACGTCCATCATTTTATAGTATATATAATATGTTCTTCATATCAATTTTAAAAGCTTTCAACAATTAGAAAATTGTACCGTTAAGGAAACGTGACTCTCTTCCTCTTTTTGTCAAGGATGTTATGTATGCATCGCGTTTTTTCCACCTCTATTTATGGAAACGATTATCAAGAGCGAGAACAGATCGAAATATTTATGACTCGGCGTAATATTCAATGATTTGTATTACCACTTTCGCGTCAAGAAATACTGATTCATCTGTCACGTCCATTATGACACAGCATCCATAATGTCGACTCCTTTTAGTGACTCGCAAAAGCAACATAAAAAAAACCGGACTAGAAGTAAAGGCGAAGGAGGAAGATGTCATATTATTTAGTATAAGACAATTCTAATATCAATATCGTCTGAAGAAGTACATGTTTAAAATAAACATATTAGTTACATATGAATTTACAGTTTGGTTTTGTGAAATAGCTGTCAATAATGATTGTTCGACGCTTGTCTAAATAATGAACAAAACAAACCAGAAAACGCACACTATAGATAGAGAGCACTTAAAATCAGAACGCTTTTACACTGAATTCAATACAATTATGCATGTTAAGTGTCATTTTATATAAGAACATGTACTTTATCGATCAATGCTTGCATATGACGACAAAATTCATTTTCTGACACTTGAATGAATAGACAATGAAACCGTGCACACAAAATACACCGCAAGTGCATGTTGGGCAATCGGTTCATGTTATTGTTATGAACTATAATATTTCTGGACACTTACTAGATGCATACCGTCACCAATCTAGAGCATGTAGAATGTAGAATGTATTATACTACCGCACTAACGATGTTGTTCGATTATCATTAACCTATACTTGTACCATATTAACACATAGTTATGTTCATGAATTGCAATGTGCGTAAGGAGTGTCCATATCACGGCGAGGATCGCTACTACATCAAATTGTATGATTATCTATACTCCGCAAAAAAAGAAACTGGACACTTGTATAAGTTGATATATTTCATATTTATGTACGATAAAGTGTACATTATCATATATCAAATTAACGGAAATTTAGTCCTCTACATGCAGGTTATAAGTTAAATGTGTAATCGTTCATGCATGAAATGCCATGGTCAATTAACAATAGCAAGGTCTGTTTTCAAAAATAACAAAACAATTGAGGACCACACCATTCGACTGAAATGATAGTAAGCGTTTCACTTAAACCAAGATGTGCGGGATAAGTAAATTATGACATTATTTAACTTTATTGTTATGAACAAACTCTGAAAATACACATTTTTCAATAAAACAGGGCCAGGTTATGAGAGCATCAACATGGTCTGTGGTTGAGGCATAAAGATTGTCTGTTTCATGTGTCCCCTGCAATTTTAACCATAGTTACCTAGAGAAATGACATGTTAAAGACTGCCCAAGTGTTTGACCAAGGACGACATCAGGTTTTGAAGATCTTTGGACTACGGTAGAATTCTTGAAAAGAATTTATACCATTTTTCATGCTGAAATAAGGGCACAAACTGTGGTTTCGACTAATAAACCTTTGCCCTGGAATTACCCATTTTGTTACATTTGGATGAAAATAAAACCTATAACGTTCACAATTTGTCTTCATTTATACTTTATATTGAGATGAAGATAGAAAATGTCACATTTGTAATTAAAAAATTATGCCATGTTATGAATATAGCGTTTTAGATTATGCTTATCAACATTTATATGATTGAGTGGATGTTCCATTTTTGCTATTTTTGAATACAGACCTTGCTGTGGTTAATTGACCGTGACAAGTCATGCATGAATGATTTCATCTGGATTTTATGCCAATATTGAAGAGGGTCATTTTATCTTTAATTTGATATACAATATCATATATTTTATCTTAAATGAATATGAAATATTTTGTCTTATGCAAGTGTCCAGTTTCTTTTTTTGCGGAGTATATATAGGAACCACTAAATAACAGCTCCCCGGATCCACGTGAATGATGGCAATGCACAGGTATATTAATTATTAAGTATATTAATCATCATCATTATCATCATCATCATCATCATCATCATCATCATCATCATCATCATCATCATTATCATCATCATCACCATCATCATCTCCATCAACCATCATCATCAGCACAGTTACCATCACCGTCACCATAACCATCATTGTATTCATGATCACAATGATAATCATCATCATTTTGCGTGGAACCATGTTTAACAGCGGCGTGAAACCCGCTGATTCGTTTAGAACTGTACTAGTAGTGTTTTTATTTATTAATTTATATTTTTTGTATTTATTTATTTCTGGTATGAATAACATAATATATAGCATTTATAGAGCGCCGTGTATCTAGGCGCCCTATTCAGAGGCGCATTATTACCCTTGGTCATCAGGTACAGTCCAAACCCACACAATTATATTGTGCACCATCCCAACTCCCAGGGGAGCATACTAGCCCAAGCTGCCCAACGGGCGCTGAAGGCTAATTAACACCCGACCAAGTACCCATTTATACTCCTGGGTAGAGAGCAGCAATGTGGATTAATTGTCTTGCTGAAGGACAAACGGAGTGGGCAGGGTTCGAACTCGGGATCTCGAGATCAGAAAGCGATACAAAGGTCCGGAGACCAACAATGATCATGGCACATTGGTACAATAAGAATAACTGTAAAACATTAAAAAATGCACATAAATCGTAAACATTTTATCATTAGGCACAACAACTGATGCACACTAAACACTATTACAATAATCTGAATATTCTCAATTATCTAGTTTATAAAGATAAGGACAAAATGCCCATGTTTCATAAGGGAAATACATAACAACTACGGTTTACCAAATGTATAATGGCAATTGTCTGTGACATTGCTACAATGTATGATATCAACTTGAAAAACATGTTGCGGTTCATAATTACATTCGTCATGTTCCCTGTCAACCCACGTGACTGAGACTGGGGGGTAAACACAGCTTGATAAAGAAACCCCGTTCCCCTCGGGGGCAGTGTTGTGTGTCCCAACAGGTGCATAACCGTACACCCTCAAACAAGGTGGGCACGAATTTAATTTACCGCTCCGCGATAATATGAGGCCTGCATGAACATGAACGTATCTTTTTTTTATTTTAATATGGCTCACCCTAAAAGGCCGAAAGACGAAATCAAAATCGATGTATGTGTACGTGCAGTAAAACATATTGGTTATGATGAAGGTATAGGTGGATGTATTGATTTGCGGTGTATGTATGCGTGAATTTATTTTGTAATCCGGGTTGTTAAAGAGTAGTTCTGATTCGTTCAACAGACGTGCGCAGTCATTTTACGGACGCCTTGCGCACGGTGCGAGATACACACCGGCTCTGTGTTGTGTAGTCCGCACTTGTACGGATGTTCGGGCCGCCCTTTTCATCCCCACGCATTACACTATTTTAAAGAGAAAAAAAGAAATGGGGAGTAGTTATTAGCCATTATCCTTTTTTGTTGTTGTAAGACTAAGAAGCAAGACTATCTCATGAGATTCAACACACTGACGTCCGGTTCGGAACATTATATTAATCATTTTCCAAATGAATAAGAAGAAGGTGATTGAATGAGCAATCGCTGCCCCCTTTCCCCAACCGTTGAACTAGCTACAATAACGCGGCGTCACAAATTGCACCCCTCAGCATCTCTAAAGAACCCCTTATAAATACTCGACTGCCATCGATGAGAGTGTTGGCGGGGGTTGGGTGATGAAGTCCACCAACAAAACGTGTGTTTATTCCTTTGTTCACCTTCCAGAGAAAGAGATGGAGGTCATTAGGTGGGCAATTGCTGTCCCCTTCCCCTCCCGTGTTAGCAGCAGCTAACCACCGTCACCACCTCAACCAGGCTCCCTATAAACAACACATAAACTGCATGGGCTCGATGAGAGTGTAGATGGGTATATAAGGTGATATGTGAAGTCGCCACAGAGTTTTTAATTCTTTCTTTATTCAGTTTCCAAAGAAAGAGAGATATTATTCCACACTCAGACTCTCTATGAAGACCCCTGCACTGAGTTTGCTTACCCCATGAATGAGGGGGTAGTCAGTGAATGGGTAACTGATGCACCCCTTACCCCCACCCCCCTTGTAGCTATCCTATCAACCCGAGCTCTATAGGGCGTCACATGTTACACATATTCCACCCATCAGCTTCTCTAAAGAGCCCCCTACACTGGACTCGATGAGAGTATGGGAGGGTATAGGGTGAAGTGTGAAGCCGCTGAAGAGCTGCCTCTCCCCGGATAACCAACATGACATCAGGGAAAGTCTCGTTTTGATTTACACGGTCCGTAGTAAAGATAATACGTCTACAGCATTGCATTACCATCGCGTGTGGGTCCAACCTGTTAACTCGTAAACTACAAACGGTTGCGACTGCATTGGACATATAACCGTTTATACACCAGTAATGCTAGCAAGTTTCATATCCTTGGCATGCTAGGTGTTTAAAATGGATATTCAGGTTTGCATCCACCGTTTTCTCGTTACCGAACTGTTGTTATGTTCGCCAACCAGCGATTCCTTCGCTCGGGTTGCCACGCTCGCTAAGCGCTAAGCGGCAAACTAGACGATATATTGATTTTATTTCGCGGCCGATCATCAGGTGATGCGCTCTCCCCACAAACATTCTCGAAAGGGAAAGTGGTCATTGATCCTCGACCGTGACCAGTGGAATTTTTTAACCGATGACGAGCGAGGGACTTTGTATAATAATGTTTAATTCAACAGTTCTCTTCAGATCACCGCTGGTCAGGAAACCCAATCAGTGTTTGCAACTCGACGTCGTGGTCAGGATCAGTAGACTTTCAGCAACCCATATACCACTAAGGCCACGCCAATTTGTGGTTTGGTACTCCTAAAGTACAGTACGTGGTAAATGCGATCAAGTTCTTAAACAAACGTATTTATTCATAAAATCCTCTATCATTTAAACTCTATTCCTAAATAGGCTATATCCATCAATGTCTTCTCGCCGCTTATCAGCTTTCTCATTAGTGTTTGCAACCCTACGTCTTGGCTGGTATATCAGTAAACTTTCAGCAACCCATATACCACATAGCCACGTCACAGTGTGGGTTGGTACTCCTACGTACGGGGTAAAGGCAACACTATTCTTCAGCGACGAATTTAGTGATACGTATCGTAAATTCCTATCATTTGAACCCTCTTTTATAAGTTTTCATGGTAAATTTCAACAACCCATATAACACAGAGCCACATATAAAGTGTGGTACTCTAAAGTACGTTGTAAATACGATACAATTCTCCAAAATCGAATTGAGGGTGTTTTTCTTTTCGTTATACAAAATTGACTCTATCATTCTAGTTTTCATTATGATGCTAGTCGAGTATGTATATTGTTTAATTCATCATTGCCTTCCAGCCGCTGGTCACGACATCTCACCAGTGTTTGCAACTCCACATTGATTGTGGTCCAAATCATGTAAAACCTTCAGCAAACCACAGACCTTAGAATAGCACACCATTGTATGGTTTGGTACTCGTCAGTTTCAAAATGTGAATTGAGTGCTTATCTTTAATATGTATCATACAATCCTACATCATTTGAATTATATTCTATATAATTTACATTGTAACGTTCGACTGTTTTATAATCATAATTATATTTCATTCAACATTGTCTTCCCGCCGCTGGTCACGATTCGCCATTGGCGTTTGCAACTCCATATTCATTGACATTGTTGCCATAATCACGAAGACCTTCAGCAACCCATATAAACACACAATCACACCATCTTATGGTTGGGTACAGTCTTGTAAGTACATGGTAAATGCAATCAATTCCATTGCAATGAACAGATGAATATATGAACACACAATGTGATCCCCTGAAAATTGGCACGACATACTTTCCAAATCATCATGCTGGGCAGAACAGGCCTGGATTCACTTGATAGATAATTATTTATCTAAAAACAAACATTACTAAGATCAACAAGTTTTCGTTTATTCGATCTCTTTACTCATAGTCCTAAATGTACATTTATTTGAACATTTCTGAAGACTTTGTTGCTGTTTTGTTTTACAAAAAAATGCCATTATCGCCATACGCTCATTGTCTTGTTATAAAGATAACAAACTTATTGTTACTTTACAGTTCACATCTAGTATATCATTATATTTAATTATGGGCAGTAGGAAGGTAAATTAATTTGCGTTCTCATATTAAAGGAGTTTCACAATCTTTGTCGAACGCGTCTAGAATTGCAGCGGTATATCGTTGATAAATCGCCACAGATCAATACGAATTTAGAAAACATTTCGTACGATCATTACTTATGAATGGAAAATTCTCTAGATTGTAATTATGTGGGTCAATCGATACACTCATTATACACCTATTGTGGTATTGTTGTTGACCATCAATAACAGTGCAACTGCATAGAAACGAACTAATAGTAATGGTCAGCGTTTTTACGAAAAGCATAATACTGCCACAAATGAAAATCGATAATTATATTCATTCATGATGCTACAAGAAACATATTTCTTGTGGTACTTCTGATTGTAAACAAAAAAGCGTTTGCACTAAATAATGGTAGTCATGTGTGTGAACAATGCATTCCTTACTTATTGCAATATATAACATTTTATATGTATTATTTGGTTCTGACGTGCCAAATTTTAGTTTATAGGAAACATCAGATCTGTCCGTCATTATAAACACCACCACACCTCTCTTCTTATCGCTCCTCTTTTGAAGTCTCCACATGGGTCATTCTTAATAGAGTCCATCGTCATGATGCGTTCCCTTGCTCTTCCCTCTCATTCTTCCTTCTAGTACCAGTCTGAGCAAACTATTGTGTCTAATGCTTTGTGCCACCCGTTTCCTCTTTCTGCTATGTATGATTCCGATTATAAATAATGCGTGCTATAACAGCTTTTGTGAGAATGATATGTTAAGGTTGGTACAAAAACACATTCGGTTGTTGAACAAATTAAACCTTTTACAATTGTTAAAAGTTAAAAACCTTTACAATTGTTTCAACCTTTTCAAAAGCACAAGGAACTGGGTCAGATGGGGGTGTTTAACCGTTTTCACCCGAGATGATGCCATCCCAATAATAGTCAGTACATAGCATGGAAGCAATTGGTTAATATTACATAATCCATGTGTGAATCGACTGAAGTACAGGGCCCTCGTGGCAACAAAACAGTACAATGTTCGAGAACGAAACATTGCGAGTATTTGGAGCACCCGTTGGAGCAACATGAAGTGGATTTAGACTTGAAAACAGGGGATGTGACCGTTATACATATCATAATGAATGCATGACAATTATAGCTCACCCCCACCCCCCTTGCTTTGGCATACACCCAAACAGCCAAAAGCATCGAAAAAGTAATACACAGATGAGTTGAAGTCGATGAAAGGATGAGGCAGACGGGAGCCACGCTCATCGATTGCTGGGAGGTATCTTTGATACAAAGGGAGTAGCCTGGGAAGGGGGATGGGGGTATTCATCCCCCCTTGGAGATCATTTTCACTTTCCTGTAAAGTTTTCCAAAGATCAGATTGAGATGATATTGTTTTCTAAGCACCATCGCGCCCACTCCCCCAACCGTCCCCTCTTGCAGGGATGTCTACATAAATGAACGAATGTCATAATTTGTAATTTTTTGATAAATGTTAATTAAATCCCAAACATAACCATAATCCTTCATGGAAATTATTGTCAGCATGTGCTCCGCCCCCTATTCTGGGTTTACTTAATCCTGCGCCTCTTAGCTAATCGGTTGTCATGGTATATCTTCGTATCATTGGTAAAACACTGTTTCACTGCTATTGGCATGCTGCATGAAATAAACATAATTTGTACAAACAATGTTTTATGTATTGATTGCGTTTAGTGGGCAACAGACCTGTACTAAAGCAAAAATTTTATTTTCACACAATCAACTTACTTGTTTAAGCATGACGTTTCGAACATATTCGTTGTTCCTCATCATAAATTACATCTACAATTACTAAAGCATTCGGATTCGTAAATACGACGAGCGGTGACATCTTGTGAACGCCTTGCGCGCGGTGTGTAATACACATGCCTGGCTCAGTTGTATTTGCGTGATCTTCATGGGTCTTCAGACGAAGATGATCTATTTTCTATAGGACGAACGCATTGTCCGTGAGTCTAATGTCTCCAAACGTACGCGTGAATGTAAATGGCGCGAGGATTAATTGTTTATATAATGTGACTATTAACACATTTCTCATCATTTATTAGAGGGATTAACAAGGTGTTCAAGGAGGGAAAGTATTTAAAATACTGCGCCTTTAAGGCAGTCGCATATAACCCCGAGGTGGAATCACCCATGCCGGATCAACTCGGACGACGAACACATTTTCTCTCTTTAGTTAAATGTTGTTAGGATTCGTAAATCAGACGCGCAGTGAGTTTAGAACAAGTTTGTTAATGAATTATTTATAATTATGCTATTTCATGGCAAGCAGCGCAACATTCGTTGCAGACAAACAGTTCCCTCGAGCGAGGAGTTACTAAAAACTCCTTGCCTAGAGTCATAGGCGTACTCAGGAAGGGGTGTGTTCGGGGTGTTAAAAACCCCCGTTTATCGACAAAATTGTTTTATCTGCGTTTTATATATTCAAACACACCCCAACTACGCCACTGAATGAAGCTAAAACACCCTCCTGAAAAATCCTGGGTACGATTATGCCTAGAGTTAACCCGGAAACGTTAAGTGTTATATAGTTGGACTATAATTATCATTGTCCTCATCATTTTATTCGAGGGTATCAACAGGTGTTCATGAGGTAAAAGTATTAATACCCTTTGCCTTTAAGGCAGAGGCATAACCATGTTCAACTCAGAAGGGAGGCATCTTGTTTACAGATTTTCTTCCTTATGGGTTGTGGTGAAGGTGGCTCGGAATCGCAAACGGTAAATATGACGCGATATGCCGTCTTGTGAACACCTTGCACGCGGTGCAAAGTACACGCTAATTCAGTGTTATGTAGTGCGAACAATACATACATGGTCATCTCCAATACTGCTTTTTGGTGACGTTACAACTGCCGATTGCCACGGCTAATAAAGTCAGGCAAGTCAGAGATATACATTATGTCTGACTGACCGAGTGGTTGCTAAGAAGACAATAGCCCAACCCAAACTCTCTACAAATAAGCTCCAATTGAAGGACAAGAAGGGTTTGAATACAATACATTTCCGTCGGAGAGGAAGGAGGGGGTGCTTACCCTACCCCCTCCTCCACTCTCTTACAGGTATACCCTACGCCACTGGCCACCGTCGGTAAGCAAAGAGCGATACGAAACCTGAAGCAGGAGAAAGAGCGCCTTGAAATCTCTCTATTCCCCGAATGCCTCAGGTGGTGGTTATACCAGCGAAAACTCAATATTTAATTTCGGTATCGGCTTCAGCCCCGCTATTGATTTAATACGCGGCGCTATATACCGAGCGGCATGCATGCGGCCACGGTCATCGCCGAGCGAGATTCGTCCACCGGAGCAGAGGCGAAGCGGTAACGGGGTGGCGGATGGACAGAAAGTGGGCAACACTTCCCTCCTCTGCGAAAATCAGGGTCCCTATAAACTTCTCCTTGTGTTGGTTGGGAACAAGAAGATGACGAAAGACATTATACAAATTGTACCATCATTTAGCACATGCTACCTTCTATCTCTGACCATTATAACAAAACAGTGCCTTTAATAAATATACGGCCCCCTTATTGCAAACCCTGCTCCACCTGCGTGCCAAAACGTGGCTACGCCTCTACAATTCAGCAGAATAGATACGTGTACTTCCAGCGGGAGAAATTCTGTCAATATTGGTCAAAGAACACGCACTCCTGCCCTCGGGACCCCGAAGGGGGAAACCGCGGTACAGAAAGGAAACGACTGGTGGATACACATACCAACAAAAAAGAGAACTAAGGAACAAAAGTACTTATAAGCGACCAGGGACGATCTTTAAATTTGCGCACGCACTTGTTGCAAAGTATTTTTTCTCAATAATCCAACTAGAACATTTGTTTTGCTTCAAAGCCCAGGTGAATCTTCGGAGTGTTTTTTTTTGTTGTCTTCTTTTCCATAACCATCTCAAAACCAGTCAAGAGCAGGGAATAAACGACAAGGAACGATTTTTACATTTGCGCACGCACTTGTTGCAAAGTTTTTTTCTCAATAATCCAACTAGACATTTTTTTTTTCAAAGCCCAGGTGAATCTTCGGAGTGTCTTGTTTTTCTTCGTTTCCATAACCATCTCAAAACCTGTCAAGAGTAGGGAATACACGTGTTGACAAGAAACGATCTCTACAATTGTGCATTAACTCGTTGTAAAGGTTTTCTCAATCATCAAACTAGTATATTTTCTGTTCGAATCCCAGGTCACTTTTTTCTTTAGTTTTTTTTCTTTTGAATTCCATTAACATCCCTCAAAAAAGTCAGACAATAAGTGTTACGGATGCGGTTTGTACTTAAAGTTATTAGAAACATGCTTCTCATATGTGTTATGATATAAATCTGCGCATACACTTATTTGTTGCAAAGGTTTTTATTAATAATCCAAGTACTATTTTTGTTTTGGAATGTCGAAGCATTTTTCTTGTACATAGTATGTGTGTATATCACTTAACCACCTAAACATCAGTCAGACATGTACTAGTATGGATGTGTATTGTGCACAATGTTATACACAAACATGCTTCTGTCCTTAAGAGTTTTATATTAGACATGTTTGTTTGATGTAATAATGTGCGCGGCTTTAAAAGAGATGTTGAGAAAAAAAGCTAAGCAAAAAAAAAAAATGTGATGCATAACAGGCGTTATCAGAGAAAAGAAACGTGCCTAGCGATTTTGAAAACAACATAATCTTAGTCTAATCTTTTGAAAACTTTACAGGAAGTGGGAAAAGACCTTGAGCGCTGCTGGATTTGGTGGCAACGTACCTTTTTTAAAGATAAACTTATCCTAGGGCAGTATGGAATTTATGAGTTTAAACCTGTCAGACAGGATATCGGTAATACAACTACTATAACCGCAATGCATCTGCGAATGCTAAGCCGAAACCTTATTACAAATGTAGTACTATATTGTTGAAAAGACAGATTTCAAGCGCAGTATTGTACATTCACATGAGTTGAGATATCCCCAAACATAATTATGGTTTGTTGGTTGGGTTGCCTGTTTGTTGGTTCGTAATTAGTTATACGATTTTTACAGACGCGTCCAATCAGTTAAGACTATTTTCGTCTAGGGTCACCCCTTATTGTTATTTCTAGAGACGCGGACTAAAGTGCGAACCCTGGCCAGTTTGCGCGGAGAGGATAGCTCTGACCACTAAACCAGAACCACTCTCACCAATACCAATCAGATATGTATTGCTAGCGTGTCAAGCGAGACACAAAACACTACTAAGGGTGCGTTTGATTGCATCTACATCGATAAAAAAAAAACGTTAACAAAATATTTGTTTTACTTGACAAACTTATTTGAACGCATTGTAGATGTTTTTAGATTAAACACAAATCATGGTAATACAAAAAAGGTCGTGATAATGAAGCGTGACGAGCATGGGTTAAAACATGAAGCAAACAAATCCCATCTCGTGTGAGACAATACAGACCATTGAAAACTGTGTAATGATTGAATACGAATTATAGGTTTATTATAGCAAAATACCAAGACAAACTTAATGGCCCGTATTCACAAAGGAGGTTTGTACAAACC
>JBAMJV010014726.1:0-12665 GCA_037951105.1 Echinarachnius parma
TTCATGATATTCCCCTACCCTCCCCTCACCTGACAACACATTTCATTGAATTAAGAGGCTATACCTGTAACTATTGTTTATTAAGCATTTACCTAATGAATTGTGTTTTTTTTCTCGATGTAAATCTATTGACAATGTACGACTTGACGAAATCATTTTAATCGGCGTTTGTTTTAAAGCCAATTATTTGGTTGATCGATCATATATATTTAGTAAACTGGATAACATTTTGTATTAAGTGATTAGTGGTGACGTTTTTATTTCTTTTAACCGTATCGTAATTTAGTAAGACATAATACAACTTTATTGCAATTCGATGAACTTATTAATTCTATTAATGGGTATTGTGGAAACCCCAACACAAGTAGACAATTTTGTCATAATTATTGTTAGCCATAATCTGGATGATGAATGGACTTTGATAATCGACCAGTTTTCACAAAACATTTTTTGACATGACTATCTTTTCATCGCCGACAAAGACAAACGACATGAACGAAGTGTTTAACACGAAACAATCGCAGTCGTCGACGAATAGCTACCGATTCTGAACGAGCGACAGCGTCTACTGCCATTGCAAAATGTCGATAGTCTTGTCGCTCTATGGTGTCCATTAATCGATCAATTAACTTTCTCTCTTTAATTTTTGCAGGAGCATCGTATTATCACCATCAATGACAAACCAAGTATGGGACACACAAGGAATCGCAGTCGTCGACAACAAGCTACCGATTCTGAACAAGCGACAGAGAAGATTGGTGTCGCAAAATGAAGGGACTCTGGTCGCTCTAACCAGGGCGGTCAACATTGCGGTCAGCGAGTGCAGATACCAGTTCAAGACGAGGAGGTGGAACTGTCCAACATTCAACAAGGAACGGGGACCGACCAGTTTGTTTGGGAAAATCCTTAATAGTGGTGAGTTATTTTTTAAATAATTGATTATTATGAACAGTTTAAAAGAGAGCCGTTAATTGAACTATTAAATGACATTTCATATATTTTTTTTTTTGTCTTTTCCAACCGTAAATATATAAATGTGGGCCTATACAACAACCAATGGATGCATATATAAATACATAAAAAATAAATGAGTTAATAATAAATGAGCAGGTGAATAAATAAATAATTATATAAATAAATAAATAAATACTTTAATCAATAAGAAAGTAGTCATTCAAACACGAATAAATATCATTAATTTATTAAACAAATAACTAACTAAAACATGAAAACTTAACAGTCAGTCATTAGAGCGATCGTCCTCTTAGAGAAAAGCGGCATGATTATGATCTGTAACATTTCGAAAGACGTTTCTGATCTCCTTTTGCAAAGAGGAGGGTACAGATAAAGACCGAAGGAAATAGCTGTAACTGTTTTGAGATTCGGGTAGAAGCATGAGCGCATACCTACATAACTTATTCACACAAAAAGAGAAGGGAGATAAAATAACTGTTACAGTTTTGTAAGACGGCGCTTGATGTGAAATTAGTTTTCAATGAAGAGGAGAATAGGGCACAACGTGAATGCATTCGCGTATTCCAATCTCTGCACACCACGTCGCCTTGTTACGAGTATTAGCCACCTGGCGCGCCGTGCCTGGCCGCGTGGTACACCTCAATCGCCCTGCTCGCTAGGAAAACAATTACTAGCACAGCACACTTAAAGGTCACATTAAGGCCTGTTTTCAAACTGTATAATTCACATGAACGATGTATAATGCATACAATTTTAATTTTAACAAGCAGTGAAATTCTTTGTAAAGGATCAGTCCGCAACATTACTGCGATTATACAACACCACATTGAGCTTATGTTGGAGAACGTATACGTAACATTAAACAAAAAAAATCATATTCTGGAGTTGTAAATATAATAACTGATTCTAATGCAAGTAACACCTTCTGAAAAAATAACGTATTATTATGATAAGAGAAGAAACAACCAGAATCAGTAAGTAATTAAATCACATCAACGCGAAGTGTGTATAAAGAAGGTGTTACGTACGTAACATGAAGCGGAGTACGTTTGAAACTGCGGGCGTAACCTTCGATCATTAAGTTCGTGCTAAAGATGTCCTTTAATATCAAGGTCGGCACGCGATGCAATTTCCCCAGAAAATATTCGATAGTTTCTGAGATATTTCATTGAATTATGAAGAATGGCTGATTTGCGTCTTGGTTGGATTGAACCACATACTCTTTCCATATTGTGCTGGACCTTAATCGAGTTATTTTGTTTTTGATTCACAGGAATGCATCGTGCAAAATATAACATGATTTCTATTGCACGTTGTAATCTGCCATTCCTAAAAAGTTCAATGAACTTTGCAGCTTTTGAATACAAAGTTATAAACATCGAGGTTTTATCCGTTCCTTTTCTTTCTGTTCTTCTTCTTCTTCTTCTTCTATATTTGTCTTCCCTTTCTTCTTCTATCTTGTTCCTGTTCCTCTTCTTGTTCTTCTTCTTCTTCTTCTTCTTGTTCTTGTTGTTATTCTTCTTGTTCTTGTTCTTTTTGTTCTTCTTGTTCTTGTTCTTGTTTCTCTTCTTCTTCTCTCAGCTTCTTCTTTTTCGTCTTCTCCCTTTTCTCCTCCCCTCACGCCACCCCCTCATCCTCATCATCATTCTCCCCCTATCCTCCTCCTACTAACGCATTCACCCCTTCACATTATTGTATCTCATTGACATGTTTTTGTTCTTCTTCGGAATAGAGCTTTTCACTTCTTCAGAGCTCCTAACATTCTGTCAACATTTTCCACATGTCTTCTTTTCCTCTGGTTGGTTTGGTAAAGGATTTGTGACGTGTTTGGGTTTTGTTGGTAGGTACAGCGGTCTTTGTAAAAGACGGAGTCTTATTTCATCCGTAGAGGGTCGTTAGAGGACGCGTAGAGAGTTTCAAAATTCCTCCACCACAAAAGGTCTTTTCCTAGCCATATTTTCGCCAGTATAACGTCCTACAACTTTCTTTCTCATTTTTACTCAACCAGCTGTTAAAAATGCAGCAGATGAAGATTTTGTTACGGACCAATGAATTACACTGTATTGAACGTTACTGTTTGTTTTCCTTTTGAAAATATAATCAAAACCCCTTTTTAAGTTTTTCTCACTGTTTTAAAAATGTGCATGTATGCAAACTTCTCAGGATTGGATACCACGACAGTTTCACAGTTACACAGAAAGAATAAATTGATTTTGAAAGTGTGTCTCCTTCGTTTGAACTTTGCACACATCCCATGTTTTTGCCGAAAGTCATTTGTAGCGGCAGTTCAGTCATATCCGAGCCGCAAGTTAAACACACAACATAACAAATATTATACTCTCCCTCAAAATTCTACGCAAAGGAATTTATAAAATTGTAACTGTTTCAAAATTCCAACTCGGCCGTAGGCCCGCTCGCCACCCACCGCTGTCTGTTGGTGCGCCGCTGTGCACATGATGAGAAACACCCATAGGAAAAACCCATCAACACAGCGCGAGATCGTATGCAAAATGGGCTGCGGCGCTCCATGACAAAACAGGATAATTGTTGGGGCTGACAAAATAATGCTGTTCAGGATTGTGTTTCTACAAATACATATTTAGAAATACGTGTACATAAGTATCAATAGGGTCATGATGTGTGCATGCATAATGTCGCTTATCGTTAGTTTTCGGGAGTTAAAAAGCCCGGGGAGACACACACCGCAGAAAAGGCCACGGATGACTTGAAAATCATTTTAGAAAAGTGAAGTAAAATAAGAAACTTAATTTCATAGAAATGCAATACTTGGGACTCGTTGAACATGTTGAACTAGTCTCCTAAGTAAACATTGCCTAAAGAAAGTTCGAAAGTTTATAGAACAGACACTAAAGTTCGTTGATACCAAATAACAGAGGCACGAGTCCTCGGAACCAATCACAGAGATGAATTATGATCGAAGCTAAGTTGTCACAATTTATTTTGCCTCCTTGATTAAGAGAAGACACTTCATTTTGGTTACGAAAAAATGTCTAAGCTGGCTTGACACTAAAATGTCCGCACTGGAGATTTGCATGTGCGATTTATGCTATGATGTATCCTCTTTGATTCGTTAATCTGCCTCAATTTTAAAAGCGTTCTCATATTTCGTATTAATATAATAAAATATCGCCTTTGATCCACCGATATGATATCCATCCTGCACACATACGTACATCTCCTTCATTAACCCGTTAAATACTAGCAAATTAACTTAAATACTTGGAAGGTTTGTAAAATTGCGGAAAGGCGAGAAGTAATCATCGAATTTGATTTAATGTCATCTATGATTACGTGTGGAAAAGTTCATCAGGACAGCATAGTCATAATTATATTCTTGTTATGTGTACCGGCAAAATATTAAACGTGCAGAAAATTGAATATCCAAATAAACTATTCGCTACAAACGCAAATAAATTACAGTCACGTACATTATTAATAATTATGGTATTACTGTGAAAATGCAATGCAAGCCTGTTCTGATGAAAGGTTATCCTCTGTTTGAACCTCAGCGTCTGACCTGCATGAATGTGTCATGTTTAGACCTTGACATGTTGACACCCTGAGAGCAATTAACAGTATATATCTCATTTAAGGTGGTTTGGATTGGTAAATCAGACGCGCGATGCCATCTTGCAAACGTCTTGCACACGGTGCGTAATACACACTAGCTCAGTGTTATGTAGGACACACAAACCATCTTAAAGGGACTTAGTAACATTGTCCAAATCCTCCAAAAAAATTTAATTCTAGCGGTTCCCTTATACCTTGTTGTATTCGTATTAACAATAAAATCATGGGACAGGTTTTGGTTTTTAAAATTTCCCTTTCGTTACAAAGATATGTATGATTGAAGTATTCTGATAAGAAAAACTCCGGGCGAGTTTTTCTTCCGTGTACAAAGTGAGTGCAGTGAGTTACTGAATATCACTTTGCATTTTCGCTCATTACTTGGCCATACAATGTCCATTTGACTTGAAATTTTCACACAACACCCTGTGGACATATGAGATAACAACAATATACATTGCATCAACCATTCATCACTTTTTGCACATGTCAACAAAGTTACTAGATCCCTTTAAATAGTTACCACTATTATGAACGCCCTTCTACATCACCACGCATTGCAATCTTTAAAAGCCCGTTCCCACTCATATCATTCTAATTCCTGAAGAGTTGCCAGTTAATACACTGGGTTATCTTAAAGCCACTCTGTCGTGGAACTCGGCAACGCACAGTGGGCATCGCCATGTCTTCAGAACCAGGCGCAATCATGACAGAGCGCGTCATTGTAGCGTAATCAATATACGTAAGCTATGGAGCCAGCGCTGATCGGCGTGAGCGTACCATGGCGCTTCCCTTTGAGCGCTTTGAAAAACGCCCTCAAACTCGAAGCCGCAGTTTAACTTTAAGCTACACGCTCAAGATTAAGATATGTTTTCAGCAGATGAGTGCCAGCGACACATTATATTGGATCAAAATCTTCCTCGTGAACGATTTGAAACGTGCCATCAGACTCTTGCTTGCAAATGCGTAGTAAGAAGGAATGGGGGGGGGGGGGGGGGGGGGGGTGGGGCTGGTAATTGGCCTTTCTACCAGTCTCACTCTATACTCTTGCCAAATTAAAACATCATTAAATGAAAGTGGCAAACGAAGCTCTACATATCACTCGGCGGATGATGGAAGACAGGGTACGGGCGATTAGTCATCAGTGGTATAAGCAAACATTTCGATTTCCCTTTTTGTTGGGGGGGGGGGGCTTTCTGGTTACACCTCTTGTAGCTCTACATGACCCGATTGTTAGTCGCTGGTTGATGGGAATGAAGGTGGGCAGGCGATTAGCGACATCGGGCTTTGAGAGCGGCCTGCGGTAACTAAAAGTGTGCCGCAAGCTCCCCAAGGATTCGACAACGGGTTCGATTAAAGATTGCCATGCGTGGGGATGCTTCACCGCCGGTTTGCCATTTTGAACTAGGCTAGTTTGTGTGCATTATACATAACGCCGATCCAGTGTGTAGTTCGCACCATGCACAAGGCGTTCGCAAGATGGCACCGCGCGTCTGATTTACAAAATGAACCGGGCGAAGTAATGCTCTCCGCACGCCAGACGATCCGATACCGATCCGACGGACAACTGCGTATCTGAACGAAAGCAGACATGACTGTGTATTTAAATCATTACTATCATACAGATCCTTAGTCATGTGTCGGATATGATTTGACCGGATCGGATCGTGTAGTGTCCGAATGGCTTAAATCATGTAAACCTTCAAATTTTCTCGCAAAGCGGTTAGAGAGTTGCGGGGTGCTTCAATTTAAAAACTGTTGCGAGTTTCTCGCCACCTGTCAGCTCCCATCACAATTTGAGTTCATCTACTTCACGCATCGCTTCTCGGAGAAAATGGAGAGATTAGTTCGGATCAGGCATATGTCAGAAGAGAGAAGAGGGAGAAATGTTAGGGACGAAAACAAAACGCACCTAGAATACAGGGTTTAGAGTAGAGAGAAAATGAATAAAATAAATAAGGGTGCAGAGTGGAAGAGAGAAGTAGTTGGGTTTGGAATCGTTAGAAATGGGACACATTTTGTATATCTCTCTTTGTATTTGGTATTGTTTTACGTGGTAATCGACATGATCGTTGCTTACTTATTATACGACGTAAAAGACGCGGTGACCACCCCTGATGTTGGTAGACGGCGGGCGCGAACGGTTCCCCGGTGTATGCCCAATCCCGTCTCGCTGTAATTGGGTACAAAGCGGCGGCATGCACATCGAGTCTGCCGATGACAGCGAAACTGTCAATATCTAGATCCCCCCTTTTAAAAACAAATTCTAGGTTTCGACATACTGTTTGTGTGTGTTAGGTAATTTATAAACATGTACAGCGTGCAGCAACATGACTTTGTTGAACATGACTTCTGAGTCGGGCTTTTGATAGCGCGCGTTGTGCTTTGCGTCGATAGTTATGCCGGGATATCGGGGGAAGAAGGTCCAGGGGCGTGCAGTACATGGTGGTTAGCGGAAACTGGACCGAGGTTGAGAAGTGATGGATTTACAAGAGATCAGAACTGATGGGCAACGATATCAGAGATTTTCATCTCACATTCTTTGTAATGTCTTCCTTTCATTTCGAGAGGAAGAGAGCGTGAAGCATTAAAACGCTTCGTTGCCATAGACGCTCAGTGAGAATATTGCAAGTCATTTTTAGCAGGCTGCGCTTCCAAAATGTGTATACAAAGCAATGTTGTCGAGATTTGACGACACCATGCACTGCTTTAACACTCGACTGTACGTTATAGGCGAAATTAGCTCACGATAGTTATCTTCAAAATTTAAGCCAGACACCGCTATTTCAAACTGTGATATTTCCAGAATGTTTTAATATGTTTTTACGAAACTAGATATATATTATTATATAGCATACATTCATCCATAAACATAGCTTAATTATCAAATATGGTAGCTGTAAATATTTAGAGGGGGTGGGGGTTCTAATAAGGATTAATTGGACTTAAAAGTTGAAGATGAAGTAAACTTGGCAAAGGGAGACAGTGACTATACGGAGTGTGAAGGGTCGTTAGCCTTTATATTAAGTTGGCATCTATAAAGTATTAGGACCGGGTAGACTGATGGAAATAAACCACAGTGAAAGAAAGAAAAGGATGAATATAATAAGAGAAGAAGGAAGCCAAGATAAAGGGAAACATGACGTAAAGAAAGAAGAAAGACTAGATAACAAAAAAGGTTGGTTAAAGAAGAAAGCAAACACAATACCAAAATGTATATCTCAGGAACAAAAGAAGGAAAATGAAGGACATAAAGAAGAGGGAACAAATAAGAACAAAATGCAGTCAAATATGTATGTTGGTCACCTCCCTATAGCAATCATTTCATATCCATACGTATGTATCAACCTGTCTAGAGCACACAACCTAGAACATATAGTGGTCACTCCTCTGCCTCTCTTAATTAGGTGGTCACTCAAACAGATTTGACTGCTTAAATAAAAGTAATTTATAGAGAAAACACACAATTATATAAGGGGACTGATCAATGCTTTTCACAGACCACCCGATTCTTAGTTATGTTATACCGTTATACATTTATATTCAATACCATTTTAAACCTGCCTCTCAATTATAGATTTTGTTTACATAAAGAAGCCAGAAGATATTAAAAGCTTTCATATCTCAATAATGTTCACCATAATCATTGTATTATACATACTTAAAAATGTGCTACAAATATGTAATATCCTAAATAAACAGTTCAAACTTTGTAGTCCCATATACATGTATTACCAAGTACATACACACGAACTCGTACATACATGCAGCGCGCATCAAACACAATTGAATAGAAATAATGAAATACATATGAACCGTTGGCGGTCTATCTGGTTAATGTATTTTCAATTGCATTTTTAAAAGGTTATTTAAGGTGCACACATTCTTGAAAATTAAACATTAGAAGTATAAAGGTGAAATGTACATGCTCTCTAGGTATATATATAACAATTTCGTATATATATAACAATTTCATAAAGTGACACACATGCACACTATGTTGAGACCCCATGCATTGCTTCGAACAAGAGCCTTGGATTTAGGACGATATCCGTGACAAATAAGAAACAAACAAACCCCAAATCGCCATGATCGCCGAACAACGAGAAACCCCCGGTGTAGGTTTTTGTTTTCATAATTGATCATAAGATTGAGCGAGCGAGATAAAGGGGAAATGCGGGGAGAAAGGGGGTTAATATAGGCTGGTGACAGATATGACATGCTTTCTAATACAATACATGTGTCCCCTGCTTGCAGCACCTTGAATTTGAAGTTCAAACTCGGAACACCCGCTTATCCCCAGTCGACACCCAATACGCAGATACTCTTACAATATAAAGAACAAGAAAATATAGAAATTATCCACAAAATATTCGTGCATTTGATAAGCAGAACTAGAGCTTGACGAACTTGGCATTCCTTTCTCCACCTGAGCTTGTGTCCTCCGTCAACACGGACGCGGGTGAAAAAGCAGAGCGCGCCCCGTATACCCGGTGTGAAAAGGATCAAGGTCCCGCCCGGCGCCACGTCGTCTGCTAACTAACTCCCTATCGGCTTTTCCCGTGTTACAAACCAAGAAACACAAATAAAACAAATACAAATTTATGTACGGATGATGAAAAGTTAGATGACAAATCTTGGAAACTTTCCCCGTGTACTTTATCTTGCCTTCTCTCCTTTTTTCTGAAAATGTTGCCTAACTTTATTCCTTTTGCGAGTTCTCATGTTTTCTTGCATATTAGTTCCCCTTCCTATTCACTCTCTTTCTATTATTCGTGCTCATCTTTTCTTCCCCCTCCTCACATCACTTATCCCCCATCGTCCTACATGTCCTATTGCTCTGTTATCTTCATGTCTACCCTTTTCTTCATGACATTATATTTTAGCTATTGTTTTTATGGTTTTCCATTTCGAAATTACAGATAAAGGATATGGGGTTGTGTACTTTGCCACATTATGGTATCATGATCAGAGGTCGCGGTTATCATGGAATATGTTCCCTCCACCCCCAGTTAACATCTGTATAATGGTTTTATAATAATACGAGTGAGTTATACACTGTTAAAACGCTGTGTAAAAATGGTTGTTGAATCTTTTTATACAACTTTAGGTGTAGCATGAATAGTTGTAGAAAGAAGGGTTGTGTAAAGCGGCCATTGTTCAAGCGCTGTTGAAAAGTGTTAAATCACTGCGACAAAAGCCCTTTTTCCCCCAGCAGACCAAGCGAACCGAGTTAGCGCAGTCAGTAGCGTGTTAGACTTATGACCCAAAGACCCCCGGTTCGATTCCGACCTTGCCGCTTTTTAGTACAATCCTTTTTGTATTTGCTATTTATTATAAACAACAGTTGTTGAAAAAATTAAAACAACAGTTGTGTAAACTTTAAACAACTGGGGTTGTTGAATGTTTTCAACAACAGTTGGATGGTTCATATGTTAAACAGCGGTTGTTGAACATTTTCAACAAGTTGTTGAGTTTGTTTACACAGCGTTTTAACAGTGTACGTGGTTGGATGTTTCTAATTTATTTAGGATGAAAGTTCAAATTTTCTCCGCAGTTTCTATGTCCAACAGGTGATGTGAGGTAAATGACGAACGTATTAATTGGTTGATGGTATACCGTATGTTCAGACAATTAGCAATATGAAACCAATATAGGTGAGGATGTCTTAAACAGCTAATACCATTTTTGTACAAAGTAATGCTGCAATTAATTACATTTTATTCAAAGAAAAGAAAATTTGGGATACGCCAATATTTCAATAACAGTGATGGTTTGATTTTGTCATCTTTCCTCTCGAATCTAGCACAGATGTTTTAAGAAATCACTTCTTACAGTAATGTTACAAATTCCATTATTTCTCCTGTTTTTTCAGATACAAAACCCCAAATACTCCTTTACAGTGTATCCTATAGTATAATCAGAGGAAAATGTGCAACATAGGTCTAAAATGTAATTTACAAACATTTAATTCTATGTTCTAGTTCTGTATCGGTTGTAAAGTGTAATAATTCCTTAAATTATTACGAAACCCGTTATCATAGGTGAATTGCAGTTTACTTCAATCCCTCACACAGGTCATTAATGCAGCCCACCACTCCCGGGAATTTTAAGTCCAGTTATCCGCTGACTCAGTGTGGAAGTCAAAACCGGCGAGAAATTAGGGCAAAGCCCCCTTATTTATGTCATGATAAGTGGAACAAGTGGAATAAAATCACTCTATCATCGACTAAAGAGGCTTTACCCACCGAGGGGTGGATAGGGGCGATAGCGATGTTGACGAATGGAAATTGTTCAACCTGTGATCACCCCCCTCCTGTTCACCCCTCCCCATTCTAGCCCCCCCCCCCCCCAACAAAAAAATAATAAATAAATAAATAAAATAAAAATTGTATCTACGTTTACACATTATCCTCACTGAATGTTCAAGAGTATTGTCTTACTTCACAAGTCAATACTAATAGCATTGATGAAATGTGCCTAAAAATGAGAATAATAAATCATGAATAATTCACATTACGGCCATATGGGCGGTACCATCGTTGCTACATTTGCATACTCATTATATATATATATAATGGTTTTGCAATAAATTCATTATATATATATAATGGAAACGCGCGTTCACGAGTTTTCATTTTATACATATAATGGTAACGCGTGTTCATTATATAATATATATATAATGGTTTTGCACTAAATTAATTATATATATATATATATATATATAATGGGTCGTACTGTACCAGAATCATTATTCATAAATAATGAAAATGTGAATTGTCATTATTTATATATAATGAAAATGTGAATTGTAATTATTTATAATTAATAGCAATTATATATGAATAATGAAAATGAAATTTGTTCATTATATATAAATGATTAAGTTGTGATTTGTAATTATTTCTAAATAATAATATATGAATTGTAATTATTTATAAATAATGAAATATGAATTGTAATTATTTATAAATAATGAAAATTGGTTAAGAATTATTTACAAATAAAAATATACATTTACTTGCATTATATGTAAATATTTGTTATTATTTGTTAAATAATGATTATATAACATATCATTTGTCTAAATAATAATTTTACAAACGGCGCCTCATACACACTCTCACAATAGCACACAAACATATATTGTGCACACATTGATACAGCACATGCAATGTAAGGGCTCAACTACTTTCATGCAAGTCATCTCATGACTAACCTTATGCCTTTTAGGTATGTGCTCCTTCTGTATCACCAACATCCACCTTGCTGAAAAGGGCAGGCATGGTCAGTAGGTAAACCTACAATCTTTAGCTTCGTGGGGATCGATTTAAGAGTCACCTTCACTAAAATGGGACAATACAACAGTTTATGGGGTATGTTTATTCCAAATAAAAGCGCACGTCAAACTTCGGTGTAGTCCCACGCATGCACGGACGCGTTGCAACAATGCGCGTGAAAACACAATCCCTAAGTAAGTAGGTGTGAAATTGAGCTTCATCGAGTCTCAATAAGCGGGACTATTGATTCTGTAGAATTCCTAGGGGAACCCCTTTTCATTTAGCACCGTTGCATTTTTGAAATGCCAGTACTTTTTTCCTTTCTCTGAGAATTCGAAGTAGCACAATTGCTTGGTCAAACATACGGTCACCCTTCTTTTGGAATCCCATTGTCTGCCCGTAAAGTGGGTATCTATTGACACCGCTCCGTATTACTGCGGTCGTTAAATACCGCTAATCTCCGTTAAGCTGTCACTGATACCTGTTACCCATCGATCTTGCAAACCGTCATCTTAAAATTGACCAAGAGTTTTTTTTTCTCTCTCACTCACTCGACTTCTGTGATGACTAACATCGTGAGAATTGCCCGCTTTTGGTCATCGTCATACTCGCTGAAGACAAGCAATGTTTCAAAAAGCATTATTAAAAGTTTTAAACACTTGCACACCTTCCGTAAACTATTGAATATTGAATACGTCACCAACCACAAAATGACTTGGTAACGTGATGATGAAAACAATTGTCATTCCTGGAAAACTAAACATAATTGTCTATGTGTTGTTTTCCCCCTTTCTATAATTATGGGATAATAATAAATTG
>JBAMJV010014727.1:0-27011 GCA_037951105.1 Echinarachnius parma
ACCCCCTCTCTTTCATAGGGACTGTGCCCCTTACTGCGGGGTTTCCCGTCCCTCCGTGTGAGTTGTTTAAAAACTTGTCCCAGCATAGTGAGCACCCCCCCCCCCCCCCCCCCCCCCCCCCCCCCCACCCCCCGTCCTCCGACTCCATATGATTCACCTTCCCTGTTGGGGGAATTAATCAATTAATACATTTATTTATGCTTTTTTCTTCTTTTCATTTAAACTATTTATTTTGCTTATTCGTTTAATATTTCTTTCTGTCTTTCTTCCTTTCGTTCTCTATGAGACCATTCGTTTATGTATTATTTGATTTATTTATGACGACATTCTTGTATTGCACATAATTATGATGCACTTCATCTTCTATTGGGAAATGTACCCTGCCCCTCATATTTATGTATGATATATTTATTTGTGTATGTATTTATTTATTTACTTATTGATTCATTTATGTATGTATTTATTTATTTATGACGACATTCTCATATTCCGCACAGGCAGCTTTTCATCCTCCCCCTCCCTCTTTCCCACTTTATAGATGAGCTAAATCTTGAGACGCCATAACACGGTGCAACAATCACGACTGTATAGAGTTGTCATCTCCAAGCTATTTTGGGGAACACAATTATTTGGTCCGCGGATCACATCTCATGCCGGCCTTTATTCTTGTCATCTCTTTTTCTTTCATTATTTTTTTGTAAAGACCATGCATGCTGGTTTCTTGCTATGTAACGTTACAATATTGATTTTGTTTTACCGCAGTGGTATTTACGAGCTTTCTAAGTAAGAAGTATGAAATATGAATGTAGAAGTTCGACATGTCGTCATCCTATTTTCCAGCAATAATAATTTCCCACATAAAGCCTTATAACTCTTATTGCACCGTACAATACATTGGTCGCATTGATTTTGTTTTGAATTTCTTTCATAAATAAAGAGTCGGAATATTTATAGGACATCAAGTCTCTATTTACTGTTGCGGGTATTAACTTCCAATGATAAAAAATTATTTTATAATCGCTTTTTAAATGTTAGTACATACATTTAAAGGGATAGTTGAGTTCTGGTAAGGAGAGTACAGTTTTGGTGGAACTGAATTTTAGTAACCAAAACCTGCATCATTACATTACAAACTAATAGTTATAACTAGAAAGGAACACAACATTACAAATGACGTAGTAAAGATCATGTTATCATTCAAAAAGAGCCGTTAAAACGTAATAGGGCGCTCTCTAAACACTCATCGGTTTCAACCATTTTGAATAAAATATTGTGCATGTGATGCTTTGCTGAAATAGTGATTAGATAGAGAAATAACCAACAACTATTTAAATACCTATTTTGTAACTTTTTGAAAAGAGGAAGCATTTTTTGGAATTTTTAACGGCTGGTTCAAAATTCTCTAATAAACCTGGGGCCCCAGGTTTATTACAAATTGTTATATTTATGGATATTTCAGCCGTCTCTGAACCGATTTTGATCAAACAAAGATGATTTTATTCTTTAAATATTATGCTCTTTCAAATTTTACACTCAGTTTTTCATTACCTCACAAAAAAAATAAGTAGTCTAGCGCCCTCTCTACCAAAACTCAACTATCCCTTTAAAGGCTTCTCTCTCCCCCAAGAATATACCATTTTTTAAAAGGCTAACGTCTGTTTCAATTGAATTTATTTGATTTAACACTTCTTTTAATGCTTAGGCTATTTATAAATATGTATGGTTTATTGCTTCGCTTTATATTACAAAAAATAAGGGTACCATCTTTAATACAAACACAAATAAATACATATAGGTGTGCCCCAAACCAGTCATACCTCGGTATGCCACTGGTATTAACATAGTACAAATTCAATATATTCATTTATATGTGTCCATCCTCTCCCTAAGATTGCATTATTATTAGGGTGCTGAATTGACGTGGTTAGTTGGCGTTAAAGCCGACAAGACAGTGGAATCAATCCCAGTCCCAAGCGTGTGAATTCATGCTGGGAATACGGGCATGACGGGTTATGTCGACTGAACTTGTTCTATTAATACGACATGCTGGCACTTTTATGCCCCCCGCGGCGTCTACGCTATACGTTCAAGCATTCTCAACATTGCATTAAAGGGAACTGGTAACATTTTATGGGTGAAGAAATGAGTATTGAACTTAGATGTGACGTGCTTGGGTGTATAAAGCACTTCGATTGATGTCTCTTACTTAATGGTCTTCTAATGTATGTAACGGTTATTTTCCATGACACCCATTCTTAAGTATTTCTTAAGTATAACAAATACTTGCAAAACTTCTAGTATATAACTAAATGCATACAGTACAACTAACTTTAGTTTTACCCACACAAGACAAGGTATAAACCCTTTTTTTTCAAAATTGAACCAATGTTCCGAGTCTCCTTTAATCTTTTCTGGCCCTTGCACATTCAAGCTCACGACCTGCTCCAACACATGACATGCGCCCTGTTTACTACGATCGTAGATGTGAATCAACTTCCTCGCGTGACGTCATACCGGGACCCGATTGCACGCACAACTTTGCGCTTGATCAAATCCCGCGTAAAGTGCCATCACGCCAATCAGCATCGATGATCTGTAGATACATATACCCGTGATTGAGTTGATTATCAGTCCTGTGCAGCGGACTCCGGGCTAGCTAGCATCAATGATAGACGAGACACAGATGTAAACGTCCCCCATGGGTATGTGCGTTACTATTTATACAGCCCGCGCGTGCGTGTTGGTGTGTATTACTCTATTTATTTATAGCATTGTCCGTGTGCATGTTTGTGGGTTTATAGAGGTCATCCCCCACCCCATCCCTTCTCCTTCTTATTTTCCTTTCTCACCTAGCACTTCCTTTTCTTGGCTGTTAACTATTAGATATTAGATTAAAACGAATGCCTTCAATTTCATAATACAGACGAATTTACTCACACGCACGCATGCGCACGACCAACATGATCTGTCGCGAATTAATGCGTTGAACTAATTAACACTGCACCGGTCATAACATAATGTGTATAAATAACATGCCTTACAGTCATATAGCCATACATAATGTACTCCAGCTCATAGATCATCGATCTGAATTACTTGATACTGTTGTACCACTCCTCACTCCTTTGAATTTGGTCAAACGCCACCATCATTGTCATTTTAAATAATTATATACTTGACCTTATTGTTGTTAATGTAACGGAGTATTCATGGGACTTACTACTGAATGTTCATTTGAATGTTCATTAGCAAATATAGAATTGTAACATCTGGGGAAGGGCACATTGGGGTTTGGGGCGGCAGGTAGAGGCTAATTTCGGCAAAACTTAAAGGTGCACCTGTATAGTAAACAAATATACCATGCACTGAGAGCCTCTAGTTGAAATTATGGATTCCGAGGTGACAGGAAAAGCACTATGTTCTGAGGGTCGTAGACCCGAAGAACATAGTGCTTTTTCTGTCACCGAGGAATCCATAATTTCCCTAGTGGCTCGAAATAGTGCATGATATATTTGTTTTATATCCTTCGCATAATCATAATCATCGCAAAAACAAATGATTTCAATTCAATTGAAGAAAAATATAAAGAAAAACTAAACATTGATCATGGAACCATCACTACACTGACTATGTTCTGTTTGTGACACTGACCCCCTTTGCGCAATAGTCCTAGCGCAGAGCGCGTATTGCGCTATCTTTCCATTCATGGTTACGCGCCTTAACAACTAATGCGCACCCAAATGCAAAACGCGCGCATCAAAGTGAATAATTAACTTGCTTTACATACTACACACGTGTAATTGTATGGAGAAAATATATTACACATACAGCTAGTGCAGTGCACACCGCGGCCGATTGTTAAATGACGAATTAGTGTCACGACCACAGAAGGACAACGATGCACAATGTGCACCATTGTCGTAATTTTTAAATTCGAATACCGCTACGTAATACATGAAATGCGTCTCTAGAATATTCTTTGGAACTTATTGATATTCACGGGTGAAAATATGCTGTATTTCTTTAAAAAAACTCTTTGAGAAATATCGTCGAGCATCTTTCGCAAGCTAAAACAAGACCTCTGCTCGCAGGGAAGTTTTATAACACGCATCTCTATGGGCTCAATATGATCACCCGGCGTCTATGACGTCATTCATGGAATAGCATTTACTATTCCATGAATGACGTCACGCATAGCACATTTTTCTACATGGGCATTACTATGTTTGGTCACATGACGCTATGTAGACCAATCACTGAACAGGATTTCATTCATGTAGGATATAATGTCAGATATTGCCCAAAATGACATTTGAGACTTCAATCCTATATAATATACCAAAATCATTGTAAGATATTATGTCCGAATGATGTGTGAAAGTTTCATTGAAAAAGAACACTGCTTTCCTGGTTAAAAAAGCTAAAATTTGCGTCAGCTTTTACAACGAATTACTGTATGACGTTTATGAGGTTTATGACCGTTCATTAACGCTCTTGAGCTGAGTAATAGGTATCGTCATACTAAAGGGGCATTTGAACAAATCTAACCCTATTGTATTCTTCTCTTACCATAAGCCAAACAACACGGTAGAAGAGAAATGTGGAAGCTCAAATTAATTGGTTTGGAGTTAGACACTTTACAGGTGCACCTTTAAACAAACAAAGTGCCGTGACATGGCCGTGTGGTAGCCCAAACTCGAATAAGAGGTGGGAACAGTGTACTCTATCTAGTGTTTTATATCGGTGGCCTAGGTCAGTCTCGTCTGCATTTAATTAAACCCATCTAGCCTAATCGATTGATTGTGGCATTATCGGTGGCGATGCCCGCGATAGTTACCGCGTTGAACTTCCCCGTACCTTAAATACCCACAAAGGTTTTTGCACCCTTCTGAAATCACTAACTTGTGTATTATAATATTCTAGTAAGAAATATATGATTAAAAAGGTACTATATGATCCAATTGATAAGTATCATGTTGAATTAACAATATGTTTGTTATTTCATAAAGTAAACTGATATAATTCAGAAACTGCCTTGCGAACTTCAATACTTTCAGATGTCTCTGAACTATGATTTCGTTGTTTAGATAACATTTTGTAGTGTTTGTACTTTATTTATGAAGCAAAACCCGGTATTTGTCTTGAATAAACCCTTGCAGGCAATGACCCAACGTTGCCACCTGCTTGGTTCAAATTTTGGTTATTTAAAGGCAAGATTTTGTCACCGTGAAATGAAGGGCCATTCTGAACTGAATGAATCGAATTGATTCCATAAACCAAAATATTAAAGGGATCTAGTAACATTGTCAAAATCGACCAAACATACTTCGACCGCGAGCGGTTCTTTTCTCTCATAGTTTGTTGCATTCGAATCACTAATCATGCTAAAAGAAACATGGAACAGGTTTCGGTTTTCCGAAATTCTCTCTCGTTATAATGATATTCATAAATGAAATTGTTTGAATTTTTAAGTCTCCCTGGGACCATTTCAACTGTGTTCAACGTTATAACAATGAGACAGCAAACATCACTTTGCATGTTCGTTCATTACTCGGCCGTATAACATCCATTTAACATGGAATTTTCACACATCACTCAGTGGATATATCGGATCGCAGAAATACATATTTTATTTCCCTTTGTTAGATATTACTAGATTACTTTGATAAAACCCCAGAAGATAAGAGTCGTCATACAATGAAATGAAATGAAATTAAATTAAATAAAATTTGTTTATTGTCAATAATAATCAGTTCAATATTTACAATTTACAATAAATATATTTATATATTCATAGTACAGATTAATAATACATCTTGAAATTGATTGTACAATATAAGAATTTACAAAAGGGGCTAACAAACTAGCAGAATGCTAGTCGAGGTTGGCCCCGATAACAATAAATGACACAAACAAAAAGTTAACTTATTTACACTATGTACACACATTGAAAATTTCTTTGTAATTAATTAACTATTATAAATAATTGCCATCGTGATGTAACATGTTATATTCCACATACTAAGAATCTTGCTCTACGATTGGTCAAAAGTTAATCACGTGATGAAGCATAGTTTCGCCCATCATTGATGGGAGAAGAAAACTTCGTTACACTCTGTAGATATCTTTGGTGAAAGTGTGTTGCACTCACTAGATAAAAAGTACTATCTAGTGAGTGCAACGCACTTTCACTGCGGTTGCATTGACTTGACTGTGGAGCTCGTGTGTGGCTAGTCAAATTCCGTACCCAAATGATGTGGCGGGGTTCTCTATGCGCGCGAATTACAAATTTAATTGTATTCGTTGTGCATACACGTACGTAGCACACTGTTTCAAGCTCATACGCTATGCATGCACTGTGTATGCATACGTATCGTACATATTAGTATAACAGTACACGGTTAGGTTTGCTGCGTTGTTATTGTTTAATTGCTTGTTCTGTTGTTCGACGTAAGATTTGAGTTCTAACGGAGCTGAAATGGAACTTTTTTTGCTTGAGAGTGAAAGTAAAGTGTTCCAAGATTATTGCGAATGCTGGAAACAACATACACATTGGAAATTGGAATAACATTGATGTTGGTAAGTAGATCAAACCTAGTACTAGTACTTAGTAGTAGTAACAGCTGTAATTAAGACTTGCGTTAGACTAGGCCTGCTTATAGACTAGATCTACCGTTCGATGTGGAATATAAAGCAAATAATCACCTTTTGGTTTCAGGCGATGGCAATCTATCACTTCCTCGGCGATCTGAATGTATACGCTATCTTTCCTCAGCTTCGCTTCGGAAAGATAGCTACATCCAGATCGCCTTGGAAGTGATAGATTGTCCCATCACCTTCACCAACGGTAATTATTTGCTTATTATCTGCAGTAGATAGTAACACATTTTACCTTTGTCTAAATCAACCAAACTTACTTACCTCTCTGTCGGTTCTTTCTTCCCTGCCGGAAAGAACACACTCATCCACAATGACTGTGAACATGTGTGATCACACTGTGTTTCACAGTGTGGTCCACAATGTTAAAATCGAGTGTTTTCACAGTGTGAAAGTCAACTCACACTGTGAACACAATGTGAGGGCACTATCGTCACATTGTGAGATTGCCTGCGTCACAGTGCATGTGTAAAAAGTGCGTTCACACTGTGTATCTCAGCAATTTCACAGTGTTCACAGTGTGTTCACAGTGTGAAATGGCTTTCACACTGTGAAATCGCTCGAATTTAACATTGTGGTCCACACTGTGAAACTGTGGATGAGTGTGTTCGTTCCGGCAGGGATGGCTTGCTGTTGTCACACCACGTCTACGCTGAGAACATACAACTTTCCAAATTGACGTATTATGGTGCACGCACGTCATTTTATTTCCATCTTCTTTTAACAAGGAACCTTTCTGAATGTCTTCAATACGTTTGTGTCATGAAATTTGAATGAATCTTTCCAAGGCTCTCTTTTATGATTTTGGGGATTACACAAGTATATTCTGAAAGTAATGATTGGGCGGGTGAAAGCAGATTCCGAAAACTTAACTAGCCAATGTAACCTGCCCCGTTCCTCCGCCATGCATTTGCCTATGTCAACCGTGTGGATTTCTCTCTGACCCTCTTTCCTCCCTCAAACAGGCCGCCTCTAGCCCGCTCGGTTTCACGCACCTGCCGCCTTTGGCACGGCTGCCCCGACCTCGGCAGTTACCTCATTAACACAGGAAACCTCACACTCCAAATCCTATCCCCATGCATAGAGCTTTTGGTGCACTAATCCATAAATTGCCACTGACTTATTACCACACTTAAATTGATCCATTAATGTTACAATATTTTGTCCAAAGTGATATTTGAGACTTCAATCATATACCAATAATCATCGTAAGAATCTTTTGAATGATCTGTGAAATTGTAATAGAAATAGAATGCTGTTTACCTTAAGTTAAAGCAAAGTGACAGGTGATGTATGCATTTTATCGCATACTGCCCATCGACTTCAAACACATTTTATTTATTCTTCAATTACAATAAGACAAACCACGATTAAGGTGCAAGAATAATGTGGTTGCTCCACGCCTCCAACAGATTTTGGTTAAATTTGACAAAGTTAATGAAACATTATTTCAAGCGAAGTCCTGATAACTTAGTTATTATATATTATTTGTAAAAAACAATTTCGAATTATGAACTACCGATAAGTGAATTATTCATCAATATTTCTTCTAGCATTATTCTTCAAATAACTATTCATTTTAACTGCACCGGAGATTACAATTAATATAATGCGTACAGAAATAATTTGCCTCTTTTAGTCGTTCTATTTTCAACGCATTGTCAAATTAAATGTAGACTGTCGCAATACAAAGGCCTTGTGTCATTCCAAATCCTCATTATGAATTAATTGCGATCCAATCGGTCTTCCATTAAATGCGATTGATTTTAAGTGTCCGTCTCGTCTTCTTATAAAACCAATTAGCATCTCAAACAATCAATGTTCAGCAGACAATGACTGATGCATCTTCATACTTTCAGTGGTGTAGCGATGAATAACTCTGATGAGGGGGGGGGGGGGGGACAATGAAGGCGTAATCATGTATACTTATGGTGTGGCAATCTTTTATGTGTGCGATAAGATTTTCTTAATTGAATAATATACAGCTGTTTACTAAAACAAAAAATGGTTGGGGAGGGGGGTGGGGTGGTGATTGGCCCACATTGCCCTATAGCTTTGCCACGTCTTTTTATTGTGTTATAATTTAGGAACTACCCAGTGGGGGATATTAAATATATTCATGTGTTCGCATCACGTACATTGTATAATTATATATCACACTGTACATAATGAATTTCCGTTTTAAATTGATGCGAGCCATACGTTATTGTATACATTAAAATCAACCATTAAAGCTTCATTTGCCGCTTTCTTCGTATTTAATATTATTCATGAAGAAAGATAGAGAAACATCAGAGACTAAGCATTCAAGTCGAAAGATATAACATCGCTTTTATTCGTTTCCTAGAAAGACATAGAGTTACTATACTTATCTATTATTTGTGCATAATGGTTTCATCATTACTAATTGCAGCTGTAAATGGCTTTGTATATAATATATAATGGTGGTCCTAATTTACACTCAGCCACTTTAAAGGGATAGTTCAGTTTTGGTTTAGAGGGCGCTTTGCAGTATAATATTTTGTGAGGTAATGAAAAAATGAGTGTAAAATTTGAAAGAGCACACAATTTTAATGATGCATGTTAGTTCTTAATGATAACTTACAAGTTTTATTTACTGAAATGATGTTTGACCAAATCAAACCGGAGAGAGCGGGAGAGCGGGAAATAATGGTTAAGCCAAAATAAGCTCCATCTCCCCAGAATTCTTCGTAGCATCCATGTGGGGAAAAAAAAGAAAGAAATACGTAACGTTATTGTTTTTGTCAAGTTTGCTGTATTTAATAGTGACTACATGCACATCTAAAATACATTTGTATATAATAGTTCATGTTCCCCCATCCCTTTGTGTTCCCCTTATAGCTAATTATACGCTATTGAGTGAAAGAGTGGATATTTATGCACATTTCTCACCTGCAAACCATTCGCGAATTCCAATCACTATCTATACAGCACCGCCTGCGCTGCTTTCCGGTTTATTGTCTGTATAGTAGACTCGAATGTGTTTTGTCTCCTATGCTGCCAAAATTAGCGCTTAGCCTTTTGTTTGTAGAAAGATGATAAAACATTTATTATGAGCTATTCAGGCAGATTCATCTGGTTCATGTATACAATCATTGTAACCGTTAATCACCGCGCATATTATCGGGATGATTATCATTCTTGATCAGCCAGCTCAAATTAAATCGAGAAAAAAGAATGTTATTGTCAACAAATTATAATTCACTTTACAATATGAATTTTAGAAAGAGGATCAAAGATCATGTAGCTATAAACATGATAAATAAGTTTGTTACTGAGAACATGCATATTATATCAATCGCATGTTAAATTAAAAGACCATGAATTATTATACCAGGTGAAATTTGAAAAACAAACATACGCAATATTTTAGGTCTCCCGCTTCAAATACGAAAAAATATGGGTAAAACATGTTTGTAATGGAGTAAACATTCTACCCTTGAAACACCCAAATGAGATGGCTCGAGTGGAAGAGTGCCCTTTATTAGTGGCGCGGCTTGGTCGAACTGAATGGGGGGGGGGGGGGGGGTCACGTGAATTATTGAGGGCACACTCTAGGTATTCCTTGATTTTGTAGAGGGGTTTCCCTTGGGTTTCTTATTGTTTTTATTAAATTGATTGGGGCACGTGCCCCTGTAACCGCCCACCCCCCCCCCCCCGGCGCTATATACGCCACTGTCCTTTACCATGGCGTAGGGTGATGATATTAACAAATAGGTGGCTAAGTGGGTGAATATGGTGCACGGGTTACGGAATCACCGACATAGCAGAAGACCCAACAACAGGGTTAGGGTTTGGGTTTTTGTTAGTTGCACGCTCAGATTACATTTCATGCGGTAGCTTTGGATAACATGGCATCATCCAGTGATCAGTCAAAAACAGATGAAAGTGGTGTAAAAATATTGATTATTTCTATAATTAGTGATACCCAAGAGGAAATAACGACTAGAAGTGACAGTAATTATGCAGTTATCAGTAACGGTAGGCAAAATGCCAACGTTTCGTTTCCTACGGAACAAGTAATTTCATCTAAATGGACTAAAATCAATTCGTATTTTAGTGTTTTTCTCGTGCCTCGGTGATTTTGAAAGGCAGATTTTTGTTTTGGTCTCCTCCAAATTCACATGTGTCCTTCGTTATTAAGATTTTTAACATTTGAAATGTAATATCGGGGATAACTTCAAACGTATACAAAATCGATGGCATGAAGTAACAAAGGGCAGTTTGAAGTATTGCTTATTTATCGTCCCTATAATGTGACATTTTGTTTGACAATGTAAACTCTCATACACATAACCCAGATGACTCCGTTGACATATATCAGATCAAACTTATTTACGTTTTACCCAACCTACATCAGTATGGGCAAGCGGCCATGAAGTGACGATTTCCTTTTTAACATTTTTGAAATAATAATATGCTAGCATTTAAAATATTTCTAGTCAGTTTCCTCTATGTTTGAATTCTTGAAATAATATTATTATGGAACAGTCATGCCCATTATTTCGATATAGAAATATGTGTTTATTAATGCGATCAATGTATCAATGGGACAAAATCCGTCCGTTTCGACGAAATAATAATATACAATTTAATTTCTCATTGGTTATTTTGTGACATTGTTATTACCAACAGGATAAATATAATCAGGGTGCCCCCCCCCCCCCCGTCAACATTCATACCGATAGAGAGTAGCAGTAAAGTCACACCTGTTTATAGTGGCCACCCAAGGGAAACATAACAGGTGACCACTAAGGGAGTTGGCCTCTATAGGACAGGTTGATACATTGAGTATAGGATACAAATAAGTGGTCGCTAAAGACAGGTGGTTGTTATAGTGAGGTGGCCACTAACAAAGGTTTGACTGTGCACGTAAATAGAATGATAGTATACGCCTTTAACCACCAATGATCTTCACGCACATCATCTATCATTCGTTACACCACTTACTTGTGCCTTCTTCCGCCGTCTTCCAGCAATATATACATCACGCACCCTTGGCTTGAAATGAGGCGTGTATGAACGAATGGGCGTAGCCAGTGTCTTCCCAGACACGGGGGGAGGGGTGGTGTAGGGGTGCAAAGAGGGGGTGCAGGATGAGGAGCAACATGCAGTCGATCTTAATGTCTTACATTGGATATGATAGATGTATGTATGTCATATGTTTTTGTTCTCCAATAGAGTTTTGGGTTGGAGGCAGTGAGTTAGGGGGCAACATGTCCAACATAGGGGGTGGATGGATGAAGGGCAACTTAGATCTGACAGTGAATAATTATGATACTCATGTATTTCTATGATAATGTTGGTATAAAAGGGCTGTTTAAATTTCTTTACGTACACTAATATTGAAATGATATGATCGTCGATTCGACGGAGGCAGTATAGGGGACCACACTGTCTTACATAGGTTAATATGCTCACCTGGAGATGATGCGTACAGGGTTTGAACTGTACCTTAATGACCAAGGGTAATTATGCACCTCTGTATAGGGTACCTAAATACATGGTGCTCTATAAATGATATGTATTAGGAACGGGGTACAAGCCCCACCCCCTTCACCCAACCATAAAGCTACACCCCCTGTATGCACGTAACATATGTGGAGAAATTATATGAAAAAACATAGCGATGGGATAATAGCCCCACCACTTCACCCCCTCAGCCACCAAGCTTCACCACCGTATGCACGTAACATATAGTTGGAGAAAAAATATTAACAAATAGGGATGGGTTAATAGCCCCACCCCTTCACCCCCTCAGCCACAGCTACATCCCCTGTATACAAGTAACATAATAGGTAAAACGATAGGAAAACATAGGAATATAGGGTAATACTAATAGCCCCATCCCCTTCACCCTCTCAGGCCACCAAGCTACATCCCCTGTTTACAAGTAACATAATAGGTGAAAACGATATAGGAAAACATAGGATTGTATAATAGCCCCACCCCCTACCCCCTCAGCCACCAAGCTGCACCCCTCTATGCACGTAACATAGTTGTGTAAAGACGTCATGATGCGTCGTCAGCGATGATGAATGCACACATTTGATTTCTTCTGCGTCTGTCTGACATTTAAACCTCCCAACTTTCTTTCTCCTTATTTTATTATTCCATTCTAATTCTAATTCTAATTCTCCTCTGGTGTGTGTGTGTTAAAGTTAAACAGTCAGAAAACAAGATGTAATGAAGCAAATTGAGTGACGTTATACACACCCCGGGGCGTTTCACGAAATATTGTGAATTAAACTTAACTCTAAGTTGGACCTAACAATATTATGGAAAGCCATTTGCAGCCTTGGAAACATATTCCACCATGTCCAAAGCAAAAAAATACAAGCTTTTTGAAACTTCCAACAAAAATGTATATCAATAACTTCAAGGCTCCTTGATAATAACTAATATAACTGATCTGCAATCAAAATGTATGCCTTTGAAAAGAACTGTTCAAACACGATGTAAGAAACTAACGGCTTTCCATAATAGTTAGGTCAAACTTAGAGTTAAACTTTGTTTAACTCTGAATATTTGTGAAACAGCCCCCTGGTCAACTATTTCACTTGTCTATAGCTCTCATATATGTAAATTAACCGGCTTCCTCCTGGATGATACCAATGTCGTACGATAACACACGGTCCATCAAGGTGCCCGGATACAATGGGTTTACCTAAACAAGTCTGAAATATGCGCGGGCAGAACGAGAAGTAATAAACATGATAAAAGCAAATTCTGTGACGTTATACGAGGTCTAATAAGTGTAAGTTAAACAAGGCATGCACTCGCCAGAATGAAAAGCAATAAAACAAACTTTGTATGACGTGATACTCGGCCAGCCCTGGTTCGTCCGTATACCTCGATTAAAGGGATCATCTCACAATATTCTTCGTTTAGTTTTAATTGCAAATGTGAGACCAGTTGGTGTGTCGGGGGTGGCAATAGAGAACAATATTAATTATGATTACATAACACCATATTAATTCCCCTATAATTGAAGTAAATATTGTATCCTCTTCTTATCATCTCAGAATCTGGCCTACGTCGATATCTGAGCATGAGATAGTTTGTAGGTGATCATACATGATAATGATTCACGCATATCATATCTTTTCAGGCAAATAACTATAACTACAGTCAAATATGTGTATATTGACTACCTAGGGAAACGAGAAAAGTGGCCAATGTATAGACAGGTAACCCCTAAAAAGGGTTTCGTAACATTATTTATATGTGCAGGGATCCCTTTATGTGGCCACGATAGGCAGGTTGGCTGCTAGGACAGGTGGTCATTAAGACAGGATTGACTGTACTATTTAAAGGGAAGTAATGTACTTTCATATCTAAGGAAGACAACATATTTGAATAAAACACGATTGTGGGGCTTTAATGGGATGGCTTTATGTCCACAACCATATCACCACCTGGAAACATTCCAAACAGTTACATTCGTTACTTTTTTTAATATTTACTTCTCAATTGAATCCGCATTACAATGACGTGATAATATGTATGGTCGACAAGACATGAATATGCAGTCATGTACTTCAATTGGGGTTGCGATGTTGTTCATTTCATTTGTGTGGTCTTAAAGCGATACATTGACTTTGTCAAACTCAACCAAAATTACTTGAGCTTTCACATTTCTCTTGTACTTTGTTGTTTCGCTTAGAATGGTAACAGAAAAATGAAATGGGTTTCATTTGTTTTCAAATGTCTCCCTAATTATAAAGATATTCAATATTGAATTGGATATCGTTCCGGAACTCTCTTCGATTGTACTCAAAATCAATGGACAGTATATAATTATGTGATACAATCTCACATCAGTTTTCACTTTTTTTCATTGATTTAACAGTAGTCCTTTTCTTTTAAACTATCTCATATCATTTAGAAGAATCTAACGATGATTTTGAAGATACTGTAATAAGATATAATCTCAAATATCACTTTCTAGACGGAGAAAACAAACAGTGTGGAGTAAACGGATCACTTTAACGGACTAATACACAACGATGACCTTTAAACATGTACAGTATTTCCATTCATGCGATGTCCGAGCACTGACGCGTAGCTGATTGGCTGAATCATGACCATCACGTGACCGGTAATCAGTACACTGTGGCGAATGCGAGGGGACAGCTGCACTGTTCATCTATAGAATATAATTACCTCTTACGATACCATTACATCATATTAGTTCTGAAATAACATATATTTTATTCTTAATCGGTAGTGGACGAATAAAAGAGAAGAAAATAATAGATCTCAATTATTTTAAATGCCAGCAATCGTTATATCAGAATTAGCAGGAATTTTACTCTGACGTTTTCGCAGAATAGCGTCAAATAATCTCCCCTCAAAATATCAATGTGGGATGTGTCATTTAAAAGGGTGTGTTCATTTAGCGTGAATGTCATTTCTGATCATACGTGGTCTTTAACCATCAACATGCAGAGGTATTGCAAACATAATATAGTTAGTGTTGTGTGGTTGGATTGAAAATAAGAGCATTATATGGGATTTCAGTCGCTTTGGTAGTGTGGACTTGTGAGTCGTAAACAAAGGGTTGCGGGTTCGAATCCTAGCAGGTCTGCAGTTTCTTCTTAGACAAGGATATTATCAATTTTTGTTGTCTCTTTCTCTCAACCCAGATGTATAGTTGATTGGAACCTGGTGGGAAATTATTCCTTGAAATGCTTGATGGGACTTATCAGAGCAATTTAGCTAAAGCCATCATACGCCTTGAAATAGAATTCGTAGATTGTTGGCGCAATATAAATGCATATACCTTATATCGTTGTATATCATATTTTTGGATTTCGATATCAAATCTTATTTCTCATAACCGCCGTCAAGATGACAGTACATCATTGACCCACCAGTGCAGTCCCGTAGCCAGGATTGTTGAAGGGGGGTGCGTAATTTACAAAACGGGACCGAGACCACTGGTCATTGGTTAAGAGTCGTTTAAAGGGGGAGGGGTTTCCGTCTCAAAAAGAAACCGAGGCCGAGACCACTGGTTAAGTTGTGTAATCGGGGGGGGGGAGGGGGGGGTGGGGGGGGGGGGGGCAGAGACAATTGTTTTAGATAGTCGAGAACGGTAAAAAGTGGACCCGAGACCGACAAAAAGTGGACCTTTCTGAATGTTGGGGGGGGGGGATGCGTACGCACCCAACGCACCCTGTCTACGGGCCTGCAGGGTCGTAGCTGAGATCAACGCAGAGTAGGGGGGGGGGGGGGCAATAGTTTCATTAGTCTCAAAGGGATCTAGTAAAATTGTCCAAAGGCACAAAACTAACTTGGAACTCTAGCGGTTCTCATGCACACACCTCGTTGCCGATATAAGAATGGAACCGCTTCCGGGTTTTTCCGAATTTCCCTTTCGTTATAAAGATATCGAAATATTGACATGTTTGAAACTTTGAATTGTAAAGTCTCCATGCATGAAAGACCTTCAGCTGTGTGCAAATGTAGTGCACATAATAAGAAAATGTGCCTTTCCATTTTCGCTCATTACTCGGTCATAAACATTAATTTCAGATTCATTTTGTACACATCACTCAGTGGATATTATTTGATCACAGGCACACACATTAATCAACCCTCCATCAATTTGTGCACAGTCATGTCAACAAAGTTACATCCCTTTAAATTCGTGTCCCCATTTTGGACTCCCAGTATAGTGGAAAGGAATTCCATGTAAGAGGGGAAGGACAATAATATTATTATTATCTCATTCGATGATTTGATTGCTATTTGCGGTCCTGTCTATATATTGTTTCTCATTTTTATTTCCATACTCACAGTCATAGTCATTGTCATTTTATTGTGCCAAGTCAATCGCAGCGCTAACAAAATTCCATAAACCCATTTGCCTCACTATGTCAGACTCTCATCCTTTTATTGCCATTCTGACGATCAAACGCCAATTGACGTATATAATTGTCATGAACATGAGCACTGATGAGAGGAATAGCAGAAAGTCGTAACTCCAGCGTATATGTGTCGATGTTTACGTGTAACTCCCTTCTACCGCTCAATTGGCGCAATACAACCCTCACAACAGTGCTTGAGAGAATCCGGTTAGCAAGTATTAAAAAAGTCCGGCGAAGCAAATAAATTACTGTACCTTATTATTGCATTCAGATTATCCATTTTGGTAAATATTCTAGCCAGAGTCTACAGAGATTGTATTCAAATAAATACATTAACCGAAAACGATTTGTTTCCACCATTTTAAAAGCGTTCTGCGACTTGCTAAGCACCGCCCCTTAAAATTCGCGATTAGCTATAGATTGGCTTGGCCTAGTGACGTCATTCCAGGCAGAAGTTGACATTGATTTCAACATACGTAAGTTACTACTGTACACCCACACAGACACAAACTCACAAACACATAAAATACATTGATTGATCAAACATAATTGATTGGTACACTTGGGGGTCACATTATCTAATTTTGTTTGTTTAGACTACGAAATAATTTGATAAAATGTATAGGTTCATCTACATTTTTATTCGAGGCATGCAGAAGTTATTTATATTTTCTTGTAGGATATTTATGTGCATAAGTTATAGCGTTCCCCCACTTTATTATACATGTTATACGGTTACAACATTTGATTAGGGAAATCCACGTTCATTCGATCGCGGAGAATCAAATTAAAGGGGCTGTGGTTGATTAAACCAGACCATAAAGAGAATAAAGAGAAGGATGTCGCTACTCCGTCCTGAGTTGGCATTTTCGGGTCAGCGGTTTTAACACAGTGTCTCCACCATTACACTGTGATCACACTGTGATCACACTGCGAACACGCTGTCCGCACTTTAATATACCTTCCTTTCACAGTGTGTAAAACAATGCTCACACTGTGTAGAGTGATCACAGTGTGCTCCTACTCCGTCCACAGTGTGCTCACAGTGTGTTCACGGAGGAAAATCAAATCAAAGAAGCTGTGGTTGATTAAACCAGACCATAACGGGATTAAAGAAAAGGATGTCGCTACTTTACCCTGTCCTGAGTCGGCACGTTTCGGTCCAGGCGTTTTAACAGCGACAACACTCATCACACTGTGATCATACTGCGAAGTACACTGAACACACTGCCCGTTGATATACGTTGATTTACACTGCGTTCACATTGTGTAAATCAGTGTGCCCACATTGTGTATCGCACTTTTCTCACAGTGTATTCGCAGTGTTGTAAAACAGTGTGTTAACATTGTATTCACAGTGCGCCCACAGTGTTCTCACAGTTTGTTCACAGTTTGTTCAGTGTGTTCACAGTGTTATCACAATGTGTTCAGTGCGTTCTCACAGTGTGTTAATAATTTACTCACAGTGTGTTCACAGTGTACCAACGGTCATGACGGTGTGTTCACAGTGAGCTCCCACTGTGTGTCACAGTGTGCTCACAGCGTGTTCACAGTGTGTACATAGTGTGTTCACAGTGTATTCACAGTGTGTTTACATTGTGATGAGTGTTGAACGCTCCAATTTAACATAGTCTACACACTGTGTTCTGACTGTGGTCCACATACTGAAACACAGTGCATTCACTGTGTGTTCACACTGTGACACACTGCGTTCTTTCCGCTAGAGCCACCGTTTGTTTTATATCCACGCGGCCCCCATTTATCAATATCCTGGGTGCGCCACCGCCTGACCCCGTGTGGAAAGTCGTGCCGCTTCATAGCGAAGGGTCGGGGATCAGTACCGCTGAAGTGTCGGGCCATTATCGGGGTGACGATAGACAGGCGTGGCGGACAGGAATATCATATCATATCGCGCGGCCGCCGTGACATAACACGAAGTTAAAGGGACTTAGTAACATTGTCCAAATCCTCAAAATAAAATTTAAATTCTAGCGGTTCCCTCATACCTTGTTATATTCGTATTAACAATAAAATCATGTGACCGGTTTCAGATTTTCAAATTTCCCTTTCGTTACAAAGATATGTATGATTGAAGTATTCAGATATGAAAAACTCCGGGCGAGTTTTTCTTCTGTGTACAAAGTGAATGCAGTGAGTTAGTGAATACCACTTTGTATTTTCACTCATAACTTGGCCATGCAATGTCCATTTGACTTGAAATGTTCACACAATACCCTGTGGACATATGAGATAACAACAATATACATTGCATCAACCCTTCATCACTTTTTGCACATGTCAACAAAGTTACTAGATCCCTTTAACATGCACTCTCTGACTATAGAGTTTGTACGACGAAGTGCAATCTTCGTTGTTTACTGTACTGCAGATATACACTTCTGTTAAAGCGGTATATCAACTGATGAAATTAATATGCAAAGACGGACAAAGGGTTGATGAAATGTGTAGGTCTATGACAGTGGCGTAATAAGCAAAAACCTTTGGGGGGCTAAACCAAATCCGCATCACCACCGGATATTGCGAGGGAGCGAAGCGACTGAGCGGGGGAGGGTGTGGGAGGGGGGTGTCCCCCTCCCACGGTAGGGAGCTTTTGCATTTTTGGACTTGAAACTGTGCAATCTGGTGCATACCTAGAAAGGAAATTCTGACTTGACGACATGTACTATAATGTGCGTTAGTGCGTCATCATCGTCATGATTCTACCAACCAGAAGAGGTTATGATTGATTCATGAAGAAAAACAAAAATGCACCCCCAAAATAATATTCGCAAAGTGACATATTCAGTTCAAACATTGCATCAAAAGCATTATTTTATGACAAAACAACATGAACATTGTATTCCAGACGTATACAAGACCGATTCCCGAGGGACCGAAACAATAACCGAGAGGGGGAAGGGTGATTGGAGGATGTGATGGTAGGTGGGTGCACGGTAAAGGTGCTTTTTCAATGTTTTACTTGAAATCATGCAATCTGGTGCATACTTGGGAAGGAAATTTGAATTGACATGAAGTAAAATCTGAGTTTTCTTGTCTAAAGAAATACTCTTTTTTTTTCAATCACTGTTATCGAATTAGATAAAAGCCACGATTGAAATTGATTGGGGGGGGGGGGAGGGCAAGCGCCCCCAAGCCCCCCCCCCCCCCCCATCAGTACGCCAGTGGTCTATCATTGTCTATGATGTGATACATCCAGTGAGCACTGTGAACATTCTTTATTTTAAAAAAAAATGTATGACCGAGTAATGAGAGAAAATTAAATGATCCCTTGGATTTTCTTTTTTCAAAAAAATAATTTAATCATAAACATCTATTATCAATAACAGAGAGAATATCTAAAAAGCCGACGTATTTCAAGACAAAGTTCCAAAAATAATGTTGGTTTAATACGTGTGGTTTGCGGTTGCACCATGTATAAGGAGGGGATTGGTTAGTCCTGAGAAGGACTGTTGGTATTCTTTCTAGGATAGCCCTAAAAATGACTGTGGTAGTCCTAGAAAGGACTGTTGGGTAGTCCTGGAAAGGACTGTTGGTATTCTTTCTGAGCTTGTAGTTATGATAAGAACTACAGCGCCGGTATAGTTATTGTAAGGAGAGGGTTGGTGGTAGGAGGGGCTCGACGTTTCGAACAGGTTGACTGTCCGTCGTCAGGAGTAATGTTGGTTTGTTTAATAATGCAACCAAGAGCTACGTAACATTTGTTGTTCAGATGCCCCCCCCCCCCCCCTTATCATCTTATACGGGAGATAAGGAATTCATTCATTACCCCTGCAAAAAAACGGACAGATATGCCCCCTTATACGACAATCATTACCCCCCCTACCCATAAGAACGGTACTGGGAATCCGCCCATGACGCAATTCACACTCCGCGGTTGTTGGGGTAAAACCCCTTGTGTTTTCACGCATGCAATTACCTACGATTTCTCTGTTTGTTCGTTTTGCTTTTGTTTTTTGTTCTTGTTTACAGGTAAAAAATGACGACGCTCTTGTGATCAGTTGTGTTAATGTACGGGTGATAGTTCGCAGCACCCTGTTATTGCCTGCGACAGTGTGGCGATATCCTGCGTTTGGATTGTCGCATGCGATCTTAGTGGTTTAACGTATGGGACTGGCTCACCGCTTTAGAGGTGTAAATTAAACACGACACTTGACTTTGTATATGACTTACGCTGTACTATATTATACAAATGGTGCATGGTTTGGAGTTGAATATACCAGAATAGACACCGATACATTTTGAATTTCTCGAGTGCATTTAGTATTGCATCGAGGCCGCAGGCCAAGTGCAATATAATTGCACGAGTGCAATACAAAATGTAGAGGTGTGTATAGTGGAATATTTAACGACAAGAAGCATGAACTATTTGTTATATAATATGATTTTGTTGAGAAACTGGTTTTGTTATCATATTGATGAACCCGAATTGACCTCACGGTTGTGACGTCACAATGCTTGTTTACATTGTATTTTTTATCGAAGAAAAAACTCGCGAAAGTGATCATGAAAAAGATGGAAAATGCTTCGTTTTGTAAATTATCTGCTCCGTAGTAAATACATGTTGGCAGTTTCGTAAATTGCATGGTATGTGGTTTGGTATTGCTAAGTTTGGGACTGGAAATGCACACAGCCCTTTGATTATTCTCACTTTTACGGACAATTTTACGGCGATTTCACAGCGGACTGAATTTGACGTTACGCACTTCAAGGCCATGCCTTGTTTGGCTCTCTATGGGAAGTTTGTACACACATACCGTGCATTAATTTATGTTATAGGGCACGTTACCAGGTAGTAACATGCACTATACTGGATTAAGCATCGGTAATCAACCAATAGGAATGCTCAATTTCCCTTAATTATGACGTCATCATCTTATATAACCTCTTATTTGTAAGCATGACTGCGATTGCCTGCGACAATGCGCTGGTATCCTGCGACTGGATTGTTGCAGGCGATCGCAGTTAGTTTAATCATGTAGGGTCCATGGTTTAATCAACCGTGTGCATGGGACTGGCTACCACCGCTTGAGGGATGTTTAATTAAACACGACACATGTTTAGAGTTTTAATGCTGTCCTAATAAACCTCTTTTTGTAAGCCGACCCTGGTGTACTGTACGTAGGTGGAAGATATACACATGTATATAAACATCATGAAACATGAATCATTGTAACTGTATACCAGCCCACGCTACCAGAAATTATTTATGTCAAGTAATGTGGCCGACGTCATGACATGTGCTTAAAGGTACGGTAGTTCGGATTCGTATATCAGACGCACGATGCCATCTTGCAATCGCCTTGCCCACGTGCGAAAAGCACATGAAATTATGCTCAGTGGTTTGCAGTGCGCGCGCACAAACTAGCCTAGTTCAAAATGGCGAACCATACTGTAGCATCCTCACGCACGCTTGACGAACTTTAAAGGAACAGCCGAGTTCGGTTCACCATACTTGTAAATAGTATATAAACTAAATTGTATAAATATTTAACTGATCAGTTTGAGTTTGTATTGGTTGTTCCCTCTGGAGATAGCCACGGTACATAGCTTTAATGTAAACTCTTTGTAATATGTTAATTAAATATTTAATAAATCAGACACACGTAAACATGAACCCAATCATATACACAAACACAAACATAATATTGTACTCACACAGATGGACACCTCATAGACAGCATCGTATTACTTTTAACAAAATATAATGATTAAGTTACTTACAGAATGATAATACATGCAACATAGTAAAAGTACAATAAAAACATCCCTTATTGTTTTGATGAAAGAGAAGAGAGAAGAAGAGGAAGGTGGGAAGTGGACAAGAGAGGGAGTAATATACTAAATGCATGATGGAGAGAAGGGGAAATAGATAGAGGTGGAAATAGAGAGAGAGAGATGGAATTAAAGAGAGAGAGGCTGAGAGGTGAGATAGTATAGACAGAGAAAACAATTACCAGCAGATAAAACAGAATCCGCTTCTGACGCCTTCACATTTTGGTGTTGATGATATTACCCGGTCAATAGTTCACTAATGATCGTCATCATCGTAATGAGCTATCGACTGGGTATGGGCTTAAAGGCAATATCATGTTCTTGGGTTTCTTGGGTTTTTTTACTGCATGGCTTAAACAAACATGAGTTCATACCACATGCTATTTTTTGCGGAAAATAACATTTGTTTTTAGATTTATGTAGATTTTTCTCGATTTGTTTTCGAATCTGTTTGGATTATAAGATTGTCTCGTATTTGTGTTTAGATACTTTATGATTTTAAGATTGTTCTGCTGCTCTTTCCTAATCAGTATTAAAGTTAGACCGGGCTAACACGTGTTAATAATTCTGTAATCATATTTAGCTGTTTTAGATTATTCATATTTAAACATTATCAATATTTGAATATTTTGTATAACATTTCTTTGAAAATTGTTTAATTTCTGAAGCTCTTTGTCAATAGGGAATTGAACTTTCCCTTTAATGGTGACGGCGTGACGTCCCGTGCTAAATGTCGGATGGCGTTTTGGGATGAGTCCCGATCTTAAAATTGAAATGTCAATTGCTCAGTTGACTTTGACGGCATCCTTAGGTCTGACACAACCTTTCGAGAGATCAGATGAATCAAAGAGAGAGAAATAGAGAGCGAGTGAAAGAGACAAGAATAGTATGACAATATTAAGGTTAGGGGAACAGAGAGTGAAAGAAAAAGATTGATACAATCTAATATTATTCAAATTGAGTTATGGATGTATACGTGTATAGATAAGATATATTGATAGACAGATGTATACAGAGATAGAAATATAGAGATAAATATATAGAATGGATGAAAGATCGGTAAATAGATAGATAGATAGATAGATAGATAGATAGATAGATAGATAGATAGATAGATAGATAGATAGATAGATATATAGATAGATAGATAGATAGATAGATAGATAGATAGATAGATAGATATATAGGTAGATAGATAAATGTATAAATATATACTGATAGAAAAAGAAAGAGAGAGAGAGTAAATAAGAACATATACCACTTCGAAGAATCGAACAGAAAGGAACGAAATGACAGAGCAAAAGAAATGATCACATTGAAGAAAGGGGGAAAGAGAATGAGAGTGTGTAAATAAATCATTCGTCGAAGGAGTAAGGGTGAAGCGGCGAATTGCGTCGTTGTCTTGATGATAGTGGTAACAGACAAGCCAGGGCGATGAAATTGAATTGCATATGATGAGAAACCCTCTCCCACCACTTTATCGGTTTTCGTTCGACTTTTGTTTTCGTTTGAATTTTGTTTTCGTTTGACATTTGTCTTGGTTTGATTTGTTGTCATGTCGCCTTCCCCCTTTCTCATTTCTCATTATTGGTTGAGACTTATTGCGGCATCCATCTAGATAATATATCGGCTCCCACTATGGCGATATGACGTCTAACCTGCCCACCCACGGACCCTTATACAATCTAATCATTTAAAGGGACACGTACGTATATTATACTCCCGAGAAAAAAAAGACGTACACATAAACAAAATGAGCTAGCCCTCGTTTGAACCTCACATTCAATTCGTTATGTTTAATTATATTCTTCTATTGCTTTTTAACAACAACATTATGGTATATAGTTCTAACTCCATTTGTATAAAGTAAGATGTACGTTCTATATTAGGACTTGGTTCACCCTTATTGTCAGCAATTACGTGTGTTACCCCTTCCCCCTTCATGTGAAACTCTGACACAATTGTCCACCCCCTCTCTTGGTCTGTGGGGTAACCCTCTCTCCTTTTTAGGGGGGGGGGGGGGGGGGGGGGGGGCGGGGCGAGCCCAGCGATAGAACAGTGGATGAGAGTGTAAGTGTGGAAACACACTCCCCCGGCGGTAGGGCCTTTTGGAGTTGATAGTATTGAACGAAATGGTTTTCGGGCGTTAACATTGATAAGTCGCCACCTATATAGAAAAGCGCACCGAAACTACCACTATTTTTGGTGAAGGGGGGCTGAGCTCCCAAGGCCCCACCTCAATCTGCATACGCCAGTGGCTTGAGTGGAGTATGCTTACGTCGATGATCGCCAAATGATGAGTCAGCTTACCAGGGATGCGTTCTGCCTACCAAGAAGTGCCTGTCACATTCCCGCCATTTTTGACGTAATTAGGTGCGTATCGGCCAATTAGGGATGCTTAAAGGTGAATAGCGTCCTAATCACAATTTACCTGCTGCTCCTTAAATTGGCACCGCTTTTAACAATGCAAGGTGCTACTCTGGGCAAGTACCAAGATAATGTCGGGCCAGTGTTCGTGGGAAAGGGTCTAATAGTTGCCCAAATAGAACAAGCAAAATCAACATAACTTTGACGTAATTAGGTGCGTATCGACCAATTATTGATGCTTAAAGGTGATGAATAGCGTCCTAATCACACTTCACCTGCTGCTCCTTGAATTGGCACCGCTTTAATGCAAGGTGCTACTCTGGGCAAGTACCAAGATAATGTCGGGCCAGTGTTCGTTGGAAAGGGTCTAATAGTTGCCCAAATGGAACAAGCAAAATCTGCATACCTTTGACGTAGTTAGGTGCGTATCGGCCAATTGGGGATTAAGAGGTGATTAATGGCGTCCCAATCACATTTCACCTGCTGGTCGTCAAATTGGCATCACCTTTAACAATACAAGGTGCTACTTAAGCGCTTCTCCGATTGCCATGGGCATGTGAAGGTTAATTTCGGACCAGCGTTTGTCAGGAAAAAGACAAGTGTAGTTACCAAAAATATATGGAAAACAAAATCTGCAAAACTATTCAAATTGAATGTAAGTATATAATTTGTCCGGGTGAAGTTCGTGTGCTAGTATTTCCACATTAGCTTTGCAACTATGCATTTTCGATTGTAAGATGGCCACAGGTTGGCTGCAGAGACAGTAAACACAAAGCATTACCATGGGTATAGTTCATCCACTATATATACGTTGTATATCGATGGTAGCTATAAAAGTACGTCTATTGCCGCATTGGAAAATGGCATCAAAGTTTGTTGAACTTTGTCTGATGGCATAATAGATATGAGCTGCAGTTTACAGAACCATGGAGCAACTTTTCTTGTAAGTTATAAAACCCCCCTTAAAAATCAAAAAATTGTTCATTGTATATAGCGCCGAAGCTTTGTGGGGGCGTGGGTGGGATGAGAGAGCATTATTTTGACCATGGGAGGTGGGGGCAATTACGCCCTGTGTTAATTCTTGACCCTTATAAACTCCATTCTTATTGGAGACAACATAATTATTATAATGCAATATACACAAATAATATGTTCTTACAAAGAGTGTGACATACACAAACATTAACGATTATCATGCGTGATGGGGATGCTGCTACTCTGAAGTCGCCATTTTGAAAAGGGCTATAGTTTGTGCGCACTGCATAACATAAAGCCAGTGAGTATTCGCATAGTGAGCAAGCAAGGCGTTCGCAAAATGGCACCGTGCGTCTTATTTACGAATCCGAGCCAAATCTAAATCTGATTACTGGTATATACTTTGAATGAGTTCCCAATACATCAATTCGACTCAAATATAACACCTGCGAAACGATTTGAGAGAAAATGTGAATAGTTAATATCGAGTAATCTATAAACAAAATTCAATAATTCAGCAGGTCAACTATATGCCGAAGTGTATTTGTCTAAATATAATCCCGTATGGCTCACACAAAATATTGTCTTTGAATAGTGCATGTTTAGCTTTAGTTGTTTTATACAATATGCATTGTCCATTACTGAATTATTATTCAATCCAGGTCCTAAAACTAACATGACTAACTACGCTATAAAAAGAAACGATGCTTTAAAAATCTAACTATCTAAACAAAATTGTGATTAATATAGAAACACTTATCTGTGAAAACGAGAGCTCGAATTCGATCAAGCACCTCATCAGAATTGAAGTTGTCTAACACACCACACTCACACGAATGCACAGCCGCTCAAATACATACGGATAGACCCTTATTATGTTATACATACACACATATACACATACACATACACATCCACACACCAAAATATATACACAAACACACATGCCCATGTATATATATATACGCATACATACATACGCGCGCGCACGCACACACGCACGGACACTCATAAACTTTCAAGTTTACACTGGTACAAACGCGCACACACACACACATCGCACACACGCACACACGCACACACGCACACACACACACACGCACACACACACACACACACACACACACACACACGCACACACACACACACACACACACACACACGCACACAAACATACATTATGACGGCGTTTTCTGCTATGCACTCTACCGCCATCATATATTAAAAGTTACGAAATCATAATTATCGTTCAACTCTGTCAATACCGAAAGAGTATACTTCAACACGCATAGTTAACAAATTGTCTGTAGACATGGTAGAACTAGA
>JBAMJV010014728.1:0-21688 GCA_037951105.1 Echinarachnius parma
TAGTTGTTCCTAAATCGATGTTTTAACACCCCAAAAAACAATCTGAATGCGCAGTGAGTTAGGAGACTTCGCGGTAGTCGCGGTAGCGACTGCACTTGAAGACTCCATTTTGCTTCCACAGTGCATACATTTTCCCAACTTCTATGCCAGAGTAGGGGTTCGTAAACTCCCTCTACGTTGAATTTGAGGCCATTTTCGTGTAGAGCCGGATCTGATCTTTCGAATGACACCAAATTCGCCGGAATTTTTTGGAATTTTCACCTTGCAAATTGATTTTTTTGAAGGATTGTTTTGCTGACATTTTTGCATCGATTTTCGGCACAAAAATTCGACGAAAAATTGTTTAAAACTGGTGGAAGGAATCTGAAAAAGTATGGAAAAGTAGTATTTTATGAAAGTGTGTTGATTTCTCTACACATTGAAATACATTATTATGGGAGTAGTAATAGCGCTAAGCTGCGATCATCCAATGTAAACAAATTGCCCACATACTGATTTTGATATTTTTGGCCATGTTGAGGCATGCGTTTTCTATTAATAGCGCTGGGGCCGCGCGCAGAGCATAATTACCGTCCATCGCCTGAAACTGGCAGAACCAAACTTTGTACCTTCTACCTCTAAAATTGGAATATCTCCACTAATATTGAAGCTAATAAGTTGATTTAAGCACCATTATTTTTCTCACTTTATAAGCTTTCCAATGATATTAAGTTTCTTGAGGTTCCTTCAACAAATCCAAAAGTCACCGAACTCCCTAATTAAATAGATCAATCGCTGTACAGAACGCGCGCACATCCAGGCTCGTACGCCAAAGTTTGACCTGCGACCTTGCGCATTGCCGACAAGTTTTCGATCACTTGATATTGCATGCATGCAGCGAACAAATTCGGATACCATTTTCGTCACTTCTGTAATTTTGCCAGTTTTATAGTAAATTTCAGTATAAATAAAACGAATGGAGCATCAGACATTTTACGATTTGGATCATTGATGTCCATGCATAACATAATTCGTAAGTATGAACCGAGATATGTTATTTAAAGTATGATTTTGTGTTTTTTTTTATAAGTGTGTTTGCCGTTAAAGACTATAAAGTGTTACCATCACGGTATACACACCTCAGTATGCCAGGCGCCGTACTACGTACGGCGCCTGGTTAGGTTATTTTATAGTGTGTCACTACGGCGCTAATGTGGTTTCGTACCCGCTTTTTTTCCCAACGCTTTATTTGTCTTTAAAGTCAGCTAAATTAGTTCGTATTACTCACTGCACTTTGTCCTTATCCCTCGATGGTCTGTTGTAATATTTTGGTCAACATTCAAGCCCTTTTTTTGGCGACTTTAATCAATGGTTTTGAAAGCGTCGCGGTACCAGCTTCGCGGTCGCACAAATCGAAATAGCGGGACTTCACGAGCAGCTATGCCGTTAGCTACCGGTGACATGAACGTGGAGAGAGTACCGTACTCCTGCGCGCGCCGTACCGGTTACATCCATAGCTCAAGCGATGTATGGTGGCTCTAAATGTGGAATGTAAAAAAAACACGATCATATGGCCACCCGCTTGATCAATTGATTGCGTTTCAGATTTATAGCCACCATACATATGGACGTAACCGGTACGGCGCGCGCAGGAGTACGGTACTCTCTCCACGTTCATGTCACCGGTAGCTAAAAAATAACGGCATAGCTGCTCGACGTCCCGCTATTTCGATTTGTGCGACCGTGAAGCTGGTGCCGCGACGCTTTCAAAACCATTGATTAAAGTCGCCAAAAAAAGGCCTTAAATGTTGACCAAAATATTACAACAGACCATCGAGGGATAAGGACAAAGTGCAGTGAGTAATACGAACTAATTTAGCAGACTTTAAAGACAAATAAAGCATTGGGGAAAAAAGCGTTAAAAAAAAAAAAAAAAGGGTACGAAACCACATTAGCGCCTGTAAGGACTTCTTCTTGTTCTTCTTCTTGTTCTTCTTCTTCTTCTTCTTCTTAGGGGGTTGAGTGTGTTGAAATATCAAAAGGGTTGTAATATTAAACTTACCACTGTCGACTCGGTGCAGCTCGATGTCGTAGCTTTCCTCTACGCCTACGGCACATCTACAATGTAAATGGTTCTGGTAGATAAGAACCATTTACCTTACAGTCATCCACTTCGCGGTCGAAGTAGGTTTCACTTTTTTCCACTCTCACATTCCTTCTCTTTCTTACTTCTTTTGTGCTCCAGCAATCCATGAATGGATTATGCGTACAAAGCGTACTTTAATGTATGTTGGTAGCAGAGCGTGATGACAGGCTTCACATAATTACGGCGTTAATAGTCAACGTCTTGATGGAAGATTAACATCCGATCTCGAATGGTCGACACTCGAAGAGAGTGCACAGTAGCAGCGTCACGTAACTAAACATCGCTATGCATGTACGTAATTGTGGCGTAGAGAGCGCACTCTGACTCGGACCAGAAAAATACTGAGCCGCCATTACAACACAGCAAGCATGCTAGAAACGTTTGACGTTTCTTTGAAATTGGGCTAATTTTGCCCCTTTTGCCAAAATATTGGAGTTTTAAAGTGGCATCTGGAGTAAAATGGTGAGTATATGCATTAAACATATGTCTGAGACTTAGAAGGTGAAGCATAATTTTCATGATTTTGCTTTCTTCAGTAGCGGCAAAATGTAGAAAACAATTTATTATTTCCCGTCCGTTTTCCTTACCGATGCGTCCTAAAACATAGTGTTCAACTGTTGAACGGTACAGTGTACAAATGGGCTGTATGCTTATCTCCAGCGTATTAACGTATATTGCGTGTAAATGGTCCAACTGATTGGACCATTAACTTCAGTAGATGTGCCGCCATGTAGGATAGTGTAACAAAATGGAAGGGCTATTTTATGGCAAAATAAACCCCAAATTTCGTTGGAAATATTTTGGCTACTCACCTGGTCCTGAATTACGTCGACTAGGTCGTTGATATGCGCTTCAAGACAGAAGGAAATGTCATCGCCTAACCTGCTTTCAAAAAATGCTGAACTGAAACCTGAACATCAAACATGAGGACTTCATCCAACCAAAAAAAAAGTTGATTTAATTATTCTTGGGATTGTCCGATTGTGCCCGGGTTGTATATCTGACTATTTGAGCATTGAAAAGGGTTTCATCGGATCGCCCCCCATTCAAGAGTTTTTGTGGCTCGATGGTTTGAGCACCAGTCTAGCAATCCGGAGGTCTCGGGTTCGATTCCCGGCGAAGCCTTTTTTTCTTTGCTCATTTTCAATCATTTAAAATATTCTAGTCAGGTACTTCTATGTATGAATTCAATTAATAAAAAAGCTGCATCACTCCGTGTGATCCCGCCCCTTTCTCTAGAAAAATAAAATTATCCATGGGATTGTACCCGGTTTATATAGCTTCTGACTATTCGAGCATTGAAAAGAGTTTCATGGGAACACCGCCCATTCAAGAGTTTTCGTGGCTTGATGGGTTAAGCACTGGTCTAGCAATCCGGAGGTCTGGGGTTCGATTCCTGGCGAAGTCTATTTTTCTTTGCTAATTTTCAATCATTTAAAAGATGTCTAGTCAGTTTCCTCTATGTATAAATTCAAAATTGTATTTAATAACCTGAATATTTGTCTTTCAGGGTCATTCCATGTCAAATCACCCAAAAAAAGTGAAAATTTTCATCGTACCCCCTTCAAATTTGCTAATATTTGGTATGTATGATATTTCAACCTTTTAAAGCGCAAAGATTTAAGTTTTAGCCCAATCCGCCCAACGGTTTTGGCGCTATGGTCGATTCTTCGGGGGTAGTTTTGTCAAAAATGGGCGTGGGCACCGTTTTTCAAATCGCCATTGTCCGTTAACCGTTGGGTCAATTTATTTTTTAATGGTGTCATTGGACTGGGGATGTTATATGCAATCCATTTATGCCATTTGTTTTCATGCATGAGCGAGTTTGGATACGATAACCTTTGACCTTAGGCTTCGACCTTCCGTTTCACCTCGTGGATCAAATAATCTTGAGAATTTGTTTGGCTTAAATCTTGGCTTGATATAATATCTACAACATATGAAAGAATTGGAGATGTATTATTTCTTGTTTTTTCTACAGCCTTGTTTTAAGTTTGCAAATTTCATGTAAAATTGAATTATTTTAGACCTACACCCATGTCCAAGAATTCTTTAGGGGTGTATTGTATGAAAATGACCTTTTCAAAGTCAGGATTAGAGCCTATTCACACTCTGGCTCACCACTGTTAAATAGACCTGCTAATCCCCATACAATAGCAATCCAGACAAATGACATTCTAATGATACCACATGTTTCCAACCTGACAATGGCCCTGTTGCAGAAAGAGATAAATCAATTGTGAGTCTGATCAAATGTTCTAAATGCACACATCTGATTGGTTGAAATGCAGAAAATGTCTCGCTCTGCAACAGGGCCTAGGTGGAGATCTTTTCTTGAATAAAATCTTTCAAGTTCAAGTTCAAATTGCAAACTTGTACATCAATTATGAAAGCAAATATCTACAGGTATCCCTTTTCAATGAATTTAATGTTTCTATGCATTAGAAATTCATGCAATATTAACATGATTTGCAATCTGTACAAATTCAAACCTGATTCTTTCCAACTATACCAAACACAAACAGTAACTACCCTCTAGACAACTGCTCATAATTTTATAACCAATGATTGTTTAAGATTTCATCTTACCACAATATTTCTACAGTTGTTTCGTACACTATGTGTGAAAATCAGAGATACTTATCTCTTCATGCTATGAAAGAGCTTAGATTAAAGACAAATAACCTAATTTCAAAAGTCACAAGAACTTGCGCATGCCTGTCCATTTCTGTGAATCATCACATTTGCTTACATGCATTATTTATGGTTTGTTAAATTTCAAATTGCACTGTTTTTTTTATTGCAATTAATGCATTTAAAAACAAGTGCCATTAAAAATCAAAATGAGTGGAATATCAAACAGCATTGTTTTTGTGTTTGGTTTAGTTGGAAATAATCAGGGTTGAATGTTTACAATTGCAAATCATGTTACTATTGCATGAATTTCTGTTGCATAGAAACATTAAATTAATTGAAAAGGGATACCTGTAGATATTTGCTTTCATAATTGATGTAAAAGTTTGCAATAATTTGAACTTGAAAGATTTTATTCAAGAAAACATCTCCACCTAGGCCCTGTTGCAGAGACTGAGAGACATTTTCTGCGTTTCAACCAATCAGATTTGTGCATTTAGAACAATTGATCTGACTCACAATTGATTTATCTCTTTCTGCAACAGGGCCATTGTCAGGTTGGAAACATGTGGTATCATTAGAATGTCATTTGTCTGGATTGCTATTGTATGGGGATTAGCAGGTCTATTTAACAGTGGTGAGCCAGAGTGTGAATAGGCTGCCTCTAATCCTGACTTTGAAAATGTCTTTTTCATACAATACACCCCTATAGAATGCTTGGACATGGGTGTAGGTCTAAAATAATTCAATTTTACATGAAATTTGCAAACTTAAAACAAGGCTGTAGAAAAAACAAGAAATAATACATCTCCAATTCTTTCATATGTTGTAGATATTATATCAAGCCAAGATTTAAGCCAAAAAAATTCTCAAAATTATTTGATCCACGAGGTAAAACGGAAGGTTGAAGCCTAAGGTCAAAGGTTATCGTATCCAAACTCGCTCATGCATGAAAACAAATGGCATAAATGGATTGCATATAACATCTCCAGTCCAATGACACCATTAAAAAATAAATTGACCCAACGGTTAACGGACAATGGCGATTTGAAAAACAGTGCCCACGCCCATTTTTGACAAAACTACCCCCAAAGAATCGCCCATAGCGCCAAAACCGTTGGGCGGATTGGGATAAAATTTAAATATTTGCGCTTTGAAAGGTTGAAATATCATACATACCAAATATGAACAAATTTGAAGGGGGGTACGATGAAATCCATTGGGTGATTTGACATGGAATGACCCTTCATCGTTAGAAGCTTGAATTTGTCTGGACGTCTCCTTTAATGAATGATCTTTTACCAGTGCATTTGGTTTTCCAATATTCAAAATGTAGCCTTTTATGAGTAATGTTATATTGTCGACAACTATGATGTGCATTGTTCACATAATTGTGCAATTTGATTTTAGTTAATATGATTTTTGTTAATTTTTGGACATACATACATGACTCGTGGAGTTGTTTGAGGATACATGGACCTTTGGGGTACCAATTGATATACATGTACAGACTGTCCCAGATAAAACGAAACCGGGTTTCATGGCAGAAATTTTCTGTCATAATGAATAATTTCCTTGATGATATATATATGTCTGGAAAGCTCTGTGTCTCTTCTTTCATTTGATGTACAACTTATGGCACATAATTCAAGCATGACTGAATAAGAACAATGGAAAGTGGTGTTACCAATATTCCATTTGCACGCATACATTTTAAGTTTGGGTGAGTTTTAAGGGTTGTAAACGGACTTGTTTTTAAAAAGGACAAACAGCACATAAAAGTTCATATTTTTATCTTTTACATGACACTTCATGCTAAAAAAGTAAATGATTTATGCCAGAGAACGAGTACAATGAAAACATGACTGATTTCTGACCAAATGAGTGAAAGTTGAGTAAGAAGTCGCTCAGCTTTCCTAAATTAGCAGCTGACAATGGACTTTGATGCATGAGTGAATTTACACAAACGTGGGATCAGGGAAAACATGGGAAACAGGCTAGATCAGGAAAGTTACTCATTTGGGCTGGAATCAAGCATGTTTTCATTGTACTCGTTCTCTTTCGTTCTCTGGCATAAATCATTTATTTTTTAATCATGAGGTGTCATATAAAAGATAAGATTATGAATTTTTATGCGGTATTTGTCCTTTTTTTCAAAATAAGTACGTTTACTACCCTTAAAACTCACCCCAAAACCTCACCCAAACTTGCAATATCTGCGTGCAAATAGAATCTTGGTAACACCACTTTCCATCGTTCTAATTCAGTCATGCGGGAATTATGTGCCATAAGTTGTATATCAAATGAAAGAAGAGACACAGAGCTTTTCAGACATATATATATCATCAAGGAAATTATTCATTATAACATAAAATGTCTGCGTTGAAAACCGGTTTCGTTTTTTTCTGGGACAGTCTGTATATACAAATTTTATTATAAAGTTCGCTTTTAATTTTTATTCTATTTTAAAATATTTTTGTACAGATGTACACAACCTAGATGGTTTTGTGATGAGGTGTTCTGGAAACACGGAACATCAGAGTACATTTTAATTATTTACATTTATAGTTCTGTACAATTTTAAGTGATTAATTTATAATTATCATTGACATTTTATTTTTTTACATTTTGATGTTGATTTTTGACAGACATACGTGACCCATGGTTTTGATGACAATCCATACTGGGACACATGGACCTACAGAGTAGTCTTCTTCACAACAATCTCCATAGTGTTGGTGATAGGACCAACCATTGATACACTACATGCCTGATCCGTGAGTAATCCATGATTTTAAAAATAAATATAAACCTGTTCTAGCAACCGTAACAAAAATGTATTTAAATTCACATTTATTCCTTTTCTTTACCAAAGGCAATTGATCTATCACTCAATCAAGTGATTAAAAGGAAATAACTTCATACAGGACAAACATGCAGTCAAACATTGACTGGCCTCGAGCTGGACTCGGCCCGAGTCATCGAGTCCGCGACCTTCGAGTCCGAGTCCAAGGCCGAGGCAAAGCCAGCCTCAAGTCATCTAACACTGCATGATACATATAATCAGAATAGAAAGGAAATGAGCCTCATAGTTAGACATTACAAAATCATCACCTAGGAGGAAAAAAAGTTATTTCTCATGTTCTGTATGTTATTGCCAAAATTCACTTCCAAATGTGTATTAAACCGTGTTTGACACTCAACCCCTTTCCACTTTATTGGCAACTAGTGATGTTGTTTGTTTGTATTGGACTTTATACTGATTAGGGAAAGTTTAATCATTACTTCAAGAACTTATACAAAACAATTTAAAATGTTTACAGCTTATATAGGTAATCAAATTTATTCTTGTTGAAATAATTTTTTTAATGTGTAGGTCTATTTCAGATCAATCAAATGTATCTGGTGTATATGGATTTTTTTCTTCAAAATTTTGAGATTAATCATTCAACTGCAACAATCTAAAGTAGGACTATTTAAGACTTTAAGGCATTAATTTTTTGCGCAATTCTCGTTAGATAAGGTCAGCACAAATTCTAAAACACACAAATGTTTGCGTAATTTTCAGTGCCTATTATGAGTGTGTGATGAATGCACATATATGTGCCTTGTGCAGAGTGTATTTCAAATGTTACAGTTTAGTAAGCAACCAACAGTTTTCCTAGTCCCCAACTAGGGTTAGCTGGGTAAGACGTAGGAACCCACTTAGTTAACTGGAGTTAGCAACTAAAATAACCGGTGTACTTTGCCATTAAATTAATGCTTTACTGGCTATATAATATATATACAAGATTATTGTATGGACCGGTCGAGTTACCATGTTGGGCGTGCACAAAAGAACTGATCATTATCTGGCTGACCATGGATCGTATTTGCTTCTATTCTATATAGCATGAGTTCGCTGGTCAAGTAGCACACAGAATAAGAGGGCGAATAGAGGCGAAGGCGACTGAGAGGAGGGAGTTTTTTTATTGGAGGGGGTGTCCGCCCTTGCACGTTATGGGATATTTTGCAAATTTGTACTTAAAATATGCAATCTGCAAACCTAGGAAGGACATTTGACTTGATTCGAAGTAGGATCTGATTTATCACGTCTCAATAACTACCCTTTTAAAACCTCTGTGAAGTCGAATTAGAAATAAAGCATGATTACATTTTTTTTTGTTGGGGGGGGGGGGGGGGGGGGGCAGTACGCCACTGGAGCCTCCCGGCATGTTCAGAGTGTTGACTGTGCGTACGGGACCTCACATTCACGGATTCAACACGGACATACACAGTGTCTACACAGTACCAACACGGATAGATTTCATCCGTGAACGTCCGTGGTGAAAATTGCGCAGGTTTAATTTTCCCTGGTGTGCCCAAGGATCACCCCGGTGCGCCCAAGGATCATGCCGGAGGCAACACGGAATACCACGGAGGACCCTGGACCGTCAGTCCGTGGTCATCCGTGTTGGCACTGTGAATGTGTGACAGCCCTATTACCACTAGTTTATTACCCAGTTTTGTTTGAATGAAATGCCTATACTTTGACAGAATTTTATAGTAATGGTAATAACGGTTGATCAATATTTGTTGTTGTTGCAAGGGAGTGGGCGTAGAGAGGGGAGCAGTGAGCCCGAGCACCCAGTTCAGCGGGCCTGTCATCTGTAGACATAACTAATATATGTTTTCTTGTATTTTGACAGAATAACCATTTTTCAATTTTTGTTCTTCCCCTGTTCAGGACTGGAAGGGAATGGGCGCAGAAAGAAGCTCAGATAGTGCTGGATGAGAGGAGAGCGGCGGGTCTGCCACCCGTAGACCCTAACCTCATCGACCCTGCCAAAGTGGTCCTACCAGAACAAGACCCTGAGGTCATCCGTACCCTGTAGTCGGTCCAATAGCCGTTCAGACTAAATATTTATGTTAAGAACCAGAGGGCACACAAAATGCATCCAGAGTCTGTCACGCTCAACCCATGAACCCTTTAAGTACAATTTGCATATTGTATGATATGTTTTACCCTAAGCCCTAGTGCTCCACATAAGCACTGGCCCAATAGCCAGGGGCCAGCAATGATGAGCGATTGTCAAATTTTGCTGGCCCCTGATACTTACCCCTGAGGGCTGAGGCTATTAATGTGTTATAGCATAAATCGCCACCATGTAAGCTCCATCTTTGTAGCAGGCCGAACCTTTAATTTTGGCTTATATACATTTTTTGTAGCATTTATGACCGGTTTCCACAAAAGCCTTGTAAAGTCGCCAAATGTAAAGCTAAACAAAATTGAGAAAATGGTTGACTCTGTCAATGCACTGTGTGGAATTCTGACCATTTTTGTATAAGTCCGTTATTATCGATCTTTAACAAGTTATTCATCACAGGTAAGCTGAGATTTGGAGGAATCAGAAAATTGAAATATTGCAACTTTATTTAGGTTTTGTGGTGGCAGGTCATATTTTACTAAAATGAGTGAATTGCATTGGTGGTACTGACTCTACTGAGATGTTTGCCAAGAGCGATGGACTAATGGGTTCAACATATCTGAGGGTGTCCCAACAATCAAAGTCAAAGTCAGCTCTATACCCAATTCCCAATATTCTACATGCAAGGATTCATTTTAAAATGACCCCAATATTGTTGCTTACAGAAAAATAATAGGGGTCATGATCACGAATAGTCTTTAAGAAAGTTATGATGAGTGGTCGTGTCTTAAAGAGGTTAGTTGCAAAATCTTTGTCAACAGTTTGATGCCTATGCTAGTAACCCATTTTGATGATGAAAATGGGAATATAATCTACATACTGTATGCATTCTAGTGCACATAGCATTCAGTGTAGGTGAGACTTTGCCAATTTAGAATAGATTGTAAATCTCAGCAAGGTTTGGCATTTTTCATATTAATGATAAAATGTAGGATACTAAATGGTTTTAATAAGGAAAGTATTTTGGTGTAATTCTGGAGACAAATCTGTAAGAATGTGATCTAAGAAATACTGGCTTAAGTTGTCATTGCTTATTTTTAAAAATAGAATAACATTGATTCCTACATACATTGACAATGTGTACCTTGGATTCTAAACAGGACATGAAGGCTCTTACCCAAGACCGTCTTGGACTGTCACGTGACTGTGACTGATCTACGGACATACGGATGGCGTTTTGTTCCAATCACAAAGGACAAGGTTGGAAGTATAATAGTAAAGACGCTTTTCCATGCAACACTTGTTGCCGTAAATGTCAAAGTTATACCAAGGTTGTGTACGAACATAGATAAGAGCCTTTCATGAAACAGGCCCCTGGAACATAATGAAGTGTCAGACAGGCGGTATGTTGTACATGCTTGTCATGTGTGGACTTAAATGGCATGGACTATGAAAACTTGTTACAAGATCACTCCAATATGCCTTTGAATATGAAATTTATATATGTGCATAAACATCATCTTCAGGCTGCTCAAATGGTTCTGATATTTGTTTTGACATGGAGTTATTTGCCCTCAAAGACAATAGTTGATTGCAGAAATTGTAATTGTGATGCATGGCATACAGTCATGTGTGCATGCTTATGTGTGTATATTAATAAAGAGTTTTGAAAATTCTAAATTATTTTGGTTCTGTTGGTTTTATTAGTTGTCATTTGTTGTTAATATTCAGTAATACCCATTATCAACTATAGTAAATGTGCAGAACCAACAGAAATGAATGAATGAAAATTGCTAATATGCAACAGAATTTACCAAATTATTGAATGATTTTTTACAAATCTTAAATCTAATGAATACCATAGCATTGTTTTCACCATAAGTTCCCTTGTATGGGTGAGTGTGTGCGTATGTGGGTGTGTGCTGTACTCTCGGCATGCAAGTTTTAATATGTACATGTGCCTGAAAAATGTATCAAGATAGGTACATAGTAGTTAATGCTATGTAGGTATGACAGATGGGAAAGTAGTCCTAAACCATTATTCCTAGTGTGGCATTCTTAGTATAAAACAAGTTACGTACAAGATGTAAATATTTCACCCTGGCTACTGCAATTGCAGATAATTCGTATATATGCTACTGTTTGTGGGATTTGAGGTGGGTGATCATACATGCGTATCCTACACTCCATCACACACACACACACACACACACACGCTTATACAGGCAACATCTTGCATGGCCTACTCCCCAAACTGTCATGCTTCTTTTTCTACCTACCCGTTATAACAAAATTGGCATGCAGAGCTACTTTGATCATTCAAATTAACAAAATGAAGGCTGTCTCCTATTCAAACTTTTTGTTGTTGTTGCTTTCATACATGTACCTCTATTTGGTACCTATTTGCACAAAGCTCCACAATCTAAACAAAGGAAATGCAATAATTGGTAGATACGGATTAAAGTTGAGTTGGAATTTAAACAGCCATGCGGATAGCATAGCTCACTCAACTCGACCAACAACAAAAAAGAAGACTTATTTCCTTTGTGTAACGATCAAAGCAATTCTGCATTGCCAATTTGTATACAGCGTGTAGACAGAATTGTTCTGTGTCCTCAGATGGCCAGTGAAAAGAGAAATAATTTAACAGTTTGACCACCGAGGTCTTTTATATTGCCAGCCAAGAAGAAATGCACTTATACACACGCAAATCAAATGCACACAGACAAACGAGGAACGACCAGAAGCAATTTTCAATGTCAATTTCTTGTAATTTTGATCACTTAAACATATACAATATGTACTGAAATCGTGAAACAGTCAGGAAAGGAAAGATGCAGTGAGTAAAAAAAAAAAATGCATCAACAAAAGATTTACAATACCTATTGAATATAATGTATGCATTTTCCTACGCATTACTCTCCAACAACTACAATCTGTGAATATAATTCAATGAAAGATATATGATTTGTATATTATCTTCTTTGGGATCTGAGTATCCATATCAATTTTAGAATATCATCTAAAAAGAAAATAATTACGCTCTTCACATATTTGTTGAACAGTGTCGCACAGTACGGTGTCTTAAACAACTAGATGCATAGATTAATTTGTTAGAAGTTTAAAATACACCGGCTTCATTGGGATTCGTTAGATTGGAATGTGCCCTGGCAGCTAAATTGATGAATAAAGTGCATCCTTACTTCTTTTCAAATAGAATCCATCTTCAACGTTTTATCTGTAAAGAATCTTTACAAAAACATTATGAATACTTTCTCTTAAATGTTCACTGACATCTATTCTACCCTTATTCTATACCTTACACCAAATAAAATAGGAACAAACTTCAAATTACTTCTAAGGTTTGAGTACAAGAGATTAAATATGAAGATGTATTTCCAACATAATAACAACAACAAATTGTATGACATTTTGGGCTATAAGAAAATCAACCATACATAATTGAAAGCTATTGTATAGGAGGACTTGAAATTACCTACACACTTTTTTACCAGATTATCATAATAAAGAAAAGATTTAAACAACACCTATTAAAATTTCACATAAAAAAAATATACCCAAGATTGTTCTGAGAAATGCAAATTGCATTTGTTCAAAGTAATCAGCATAATTGTTCTTCCTTTTACTAGTATGCAATCTTCAAAAGCAATTTGAAAATCGCTGTATTAACATATGTGCCATACATTTTTGCAGTTCTAGAAGTAAAAAGAAAAGAAAATGAAAGAAACTGTAATTTTTTCAAAACAAAAGTGAAATTAAACACCAAATGAAAATGCATAATATATAGAGTATAATTTGTGTTCACTTCAACTACAAAAGAATTTAAACTTTCTGCAAAATGGAAAAGAAAATCTACACAGAATGTGGAAAATGGACACCGATATTTATTTCTTCTTTGGTGATTTAAACCTTAATTTTCTGCTAAGGTTTATTTTTTACAGTATAGTATAATAAAATCATTACAAATGTTGTGAGTTTCAGAAAAAAGGATACAAAACATATTAAGAAGAACAGGGTTGTTTATGCGATGAAACTGAAAATAGTAGATTTTATGATTGCACATTTAGAAAAATCTACGATGTATTGATTAATAACTGGATGAATCTTCATATTGTCACACTTAAAATCTCCACTCTACATCAGTCAAAACAAAATCAAGTTTGAGAGTAATACAATGTCCTCTATAAAGAATCTATCTACAGCAGACTATGATGTGATTATAGTAAAGAAAATGGAAGATTTATCAGCAGTTAAATTTCCATTAATTTAACGGATTCACATGAAAATGAAATATTCCAGGGGCTAATGATAGTAAGTATCACTTTTAATAACAAGCTGGAAAAATAGCGACGTTCGTGTTAAGAAGACAGGCTACCGGTAATTGTCCCCATGTATTTCATCAACTTGTGTGCAAACCAAAGGAGACATTCATAATTGCATTTGACTTATAAGCCTTTGTTAGTGGGATATATCTAGACTAGACTAACCTTAGACTTAACAGTTCTATTGTTAGAAATATGGCACATCTTTAGCTAAAATCCTCGCTACATTATCACATGATTTTCAGAAAGAAATGATGTTGCTATGTGACAAGATCAGAAACAGATGAATATTTGTACAATAGATGCACACAATTGGGTATTCATGGAAAGAAAAAATGTGAATTTGTGAAATATAAATGTCTACATTTTATTTACAAACAGGACATCTATCAAATAAGTAGTATTAACTTGATAATTCTTAGATTGACAGATATCATATAATCAATGCAAAATATAATGGTGAAGCTTCTTTTAACATTTGAGTGCCAGTTAACCTTAACTATATGTCAACAATTACAATTTTACCACAAAAAGGCATTATTTTTTTATAACAAATTGTGTTTACATATTTACATTAGGAAGTATTTGCAAAGAAACACATTATCATTAATCAAATACATTTAATTCATAGTTAAACATGTTTTACATACAAAATATTCCACTTCACGTATATACTGTTTATTCTTAACTTTCTATTGATATGTTCTTCGCAACTAAAGTGTAGCTTTTTACAGTATAGCAAGCTACATATGATTAAAAGATCATTATGTTCCTGCCATTTAATATGATTGAAGCTTGCGTAATGATTGAGGGCAGAAAATTGGAAGGCTCCATTGGCGTAGATCCGCATATGCTATTCCTTTTATTCAAGGGTTCACCCTTGAACGAAGGCTATGTCTGCATATCTACTCCTCAAGAATTAGGCAATTAGTCAAAGAATTCAACATTAATTTAACATTCTGACTAAATATTGCACCTATGTATTTGTTAAGTTCTGACCAAGAAAACTAGGGTCATACATTATGTCTATGCTACTCACTCCCTGTTCATACGTAAAGACTATTTAATCTCATTCAAACTACCAGTCCTAGTTGCATGTTTAGTTGCAATTTTTAAAACTCTTACCACTATACCCAGTTATACATTTTATACAGTATTCTTAAAAGAAAACTAACTTTAATCCTGGTATTATATACAGTTTGACTAGCTGAGCTAGTATATTAAGGATTGCAAAGTATCACCCCTCGATTTGAAACAAATTAACAAAATCATTTATTTATAGAATAAAATATGATTTGCATTACAAAACACAGAAATACAGTAATATGTATGCAATAGAATTCAAGCTTAGCAACCCATAGATTATCAGAGTTGCCAATTTGCATTACACGATACATGCAATGTACATGTATCACGATAGAACTGCAACATCCCTGACAAAAGAGTTATTCAAACCATATCAAACTAAAAATTTCTGAGATAAAAAATATATCCATGAACTGCCAATAAACACCATCGCTATAGTTTTATTAAAAAAGAAAAGAAAAAAAAGGGAAATTGTTCCTGGATTATGACAAGACACCACTGGAAGAGAGATGTGAAGATTTCCATTTTCCATTATAATTTACAACAAAGCCCCCCAAAAGGCTTTAAATACTTTAATATACAAACAAAGTTACACCACTGAAATCACATTTGATCATTATTTAATTTAGTAAAAAAAGAGAAAATTTTTCATAAATTCTGTACAAGATTGTATATATAATACTACAAGTACTTTCAATACACACAAAAAAACACAATTGTTTGAATTACTTACAAGCAGCACATGATTCAGCACAATATAAAGACTGTACAATACCAGGATTGGAAATTAACCCATTCCCTTCCAGATTATGAAATCCTCATAGACTTTGTACATAACCCACCAGGTTCCCATAAGCGATGGATGAACAATGGCTCCCGGGCCAAAGGCCACCAAAATTAGTTTTGCAGCCACCAAAAATGAGCTTTGGGACACTCAAATTGAATTCATTGCTTAACTTGCCTGAATAGGCAACAATGAATGACAGACTTGTTGATTTTCTTTGGGAGCAGACTTCTTGTTTTTGTTTTCTTTGCGGGCCAGCAAATTCTAGTTTTGGGCCACCAAGTATGTGATAAGTGATTTTACTTGCCTGATCGGGACAACAAAAATTGCTGACTTCAGAAATGGAGAGATAGAAGAGAAAGTAGAGGAAAGTTTGAAAAATGAAACCGAGGTGGAAAACATAGTACTGTACAGTCTAAGACCAAAGTCACAATGCAAAATACTTTGTTTGTTATCACATAGTACTGTACAGTCTAAGACCAAAGTCACAATGCAAAATACTTTGTTTGTTATCACATAGTACTGTACAGTCTAAGACCAAAGTCACAATGCAAAATACTTTGTTTGTTATCATAGTACTGTACAGTCTAAGACCAAAGTCACAATGCAAGATACTTTGTTTGTTATCATAGTACTGTACAGTCTAAGACCAAAGTCACAATGCAAGATACTTTGTTTGTTATCATAGTACTGTACAGTCTAAGACCAAAGTCACAATGCAAGATACTTTGTTTGTTATCATTAAAAAATTTATAATGCATTTACACACTTTACACACATTACATCCCTACACAAATAAATCTCTCAGTAAATTTTGCACGACACGACAATAAACTTTTTTGTAATAAATTTTCAACATATATAGACTTTTAACAAAGACAAATACCCTTTTGATCACCAGAAATGTACAAAACCAAATGCATAAAGAATCTCAAGAATATAACAAGAATAAATTCAAAGATAAATTAATGTCTCATCATTCACTTTTCATTCATAAATCAATATACAGAGAAATAAAGTGTATTTTTTTCCAAATGATGCATATCTATAAACAATATACAGATTTAATTCAAATGTTCCTTCTCCTTGCCTCCTTAGTGATTTGCTAATACTGAATACGTCCAAATCACAACAAATTACATGAAATTTCGCCACAAGGCACTCAAGTTTTTTGTTTTGCACAATTCTCGTCGGGTTGACAAAGTTTGTGGGGGGAATTAGGAAACTTGGGTGAGACTTGAAGAGTATAAAATGCTTTCAAACATAATTGGCATCAAAATAATAAATAAAAGAAGGGGAACAAAACATGGTCGTAACAGACTTAGTTTGGTTTCTCTGTTGAGACTACTACTCTAAAAAAACTTGATACATTGCCTTGGAATGGAATAATTGAAGATAATTTTTTCTCAGTAAAATTTCTTTAAATCCATGAAAAATATAACTATATTTATAATTAAGTAATGATGCAAGTAACCTGGTCCCATTCAAAATGACTGGAGATGGGCATCTCAACCTGAGCTACCACTATCCTAGAGCAAGTTAATTGCATCAAATAAATGACTGGAGATGGGCATCTCAACCTGAGCTACCACTATCCTAGAGCAAGTTACTTGCATCAAATAAATGACTGGAGATGGGCATCTCAACCTGAGCTACCACTATCCTAGAGCAAGTTACTTGCATCAAATAAATGACTGGAGATGGGCATCTCAACCTGAGCTACCACTATCCTAGAGCAAGTTACTTGCATCAAATAAATGACTGGAGATGGGCATCTCAACCTGAGCTACCACTATCCTAGATCAAGTTACTTGCATCAAATAAATGTGTTTTTCATTGAAGACACTGGCCTGGATTCACAAAGGAGGTTTGTACAAACCATGGTCTACATCTATGGAGTGCCATTTGTAAACTGATGGAGAAAGAATGTAAACTCCTTACTTGTTAACAATGTTGAAGGTACACATTTACTAAATGCACCAAATAAATGTTTTTCTTCTCAGATGGTGAAATTTGCTGGTTAGCAAGCACTAATAGTCATATCATTATAAATTATGAATGGTTTTACTTGTATACAAGCAGCACTCCATAGATGTAGACCATGGTTTAAACCATGGTTTGTACAAACCTCCTTTGTGAATCCGGGCCACTGTGTTTGTTGTGATTCATAATTTTCCTCAAGAATATTTTCAGATTCATGATACCAATTGGTTGAAGTCCTAAAAACCACATGAAGCTATTTTTACAAATTCAAGATCATTGTGATCAAACCTGCTGAAAAACAATGAAAATAATGAGAAAATGTGTGAGACATTTTATCATACCTTCAATAATACACCTCCATATGCAATGTGTGGGACATTTGATCATACCTTCAATAATATACCTCCATATGCAATGTGTGGGACATTTGATCATACCTTCAATAATATACCTCCATATGCAATGTGTGAGACATTTGATCATACCTTCAATAATATACCTCCATATGCAATGTGTGAGACATTTGATCATACCTTCAATAATATACCTCCATATGCAATGTGTGAGACATGTTATCATACCTTCAATAATATACCTCCATATGCAATGTGTGAGACATGTTATCATACCTTCAATAATATACCTCCATATGCAATGTGTGAGACATTTGATCATACCTTCAATAATATACCTCCATATGCAATGTGTGAGACATTTGATCATACCTTCAATAATATACCTCCATATGCAATGTGTGAGACATGTTATCATACCTTCAATAATATACCTCCATATGCAATGTGTGGGACATGTTATCATACCTTCAATAATATACCTCCATATGCAATGTGTGAGACATTTGATCATACCTTCAATAATATACCTCCATATGCAATGTGTGGGACATGTTATCATACCTTCAATAATATACCTCCATATGCAATGTGTGGGACATTTTATCATACCTTCAATAATATACCTCCATATGCAATGTGTGGGACATGTTATCATACCTTCAATAATATACCTCCATATGCAATGTGTGGGACATGTTATCATACCTTCAATAATATACCTCCATATGCAATGTGTGGGACATGTTATCATACCTTCAATAATATACCTCCATATGCAATGTGTGGGACATTTTATCATACCTTCAATAATATACCTCCATATGCAATGTGTGGGACATTTTATCATACCTTCAATAATATACCTCCATATGCAATGTGTAAAGTATCTTTGCATTTTTAATGGCAGCTTAATGTCAAAAATGACTTGTTTTTGCATGTGAACACTACATTTTCTGAACCTGTCAATAAAATCAGACCGAAACCTCTTTAACATCTAAATGACGTGAAAGATTTGTTTATCCTCCTAACGACAAAAAAGCTTGTTCGTTGATCTAATTAGTTTGTAAAGTACTATATCATGTTTGATTCTGTCTTGTTATTGGTTTACCTGGCATCTGTTCACAGTATTAAAGTATACAATTATTTTCCTTACTTCTCATTTGATTGGGCTGTTTAAAGACAATAGTACATATTGATTATAAACATATTTGTATCTCTCTTTTGTTCATCTCACATTTGTCCACAATTCTAAAATATGAAAATATTATTTTGTTCAATACATTGGATGTTATCTTGCTATTCATGTCTTTTTACTGTTCATAAACTTTGAGTTGACATATATATATCAAGAACATGTTTGCCTCTTTATTTGTTTCATTATTTATCTCATCATTTGTTCTCCAATATTGAATATCAATGATACAATTTGTTCATTAAGTTGGATTTTTGTTCTTGCTCTTCATTTTTGGGGCAGTAAATGATAACCATTTAATGTTCAACTACTTCAAACATTGATTCCAAGGATACAATGTTATCACATAATACAAAAAACAGATGAATCTTCTTCATTGCTTTTATCATACATAATCATGATTGCCATAGACTTATATAAAATGGTCAATGATTTATTGTTCTTATTCAACACAAGGAATACAATAAGAATATTCCCATGTAAATTTGTTCAACAACATCTTTTCCTTGGCAAAGTGTACATACTTTTTTGGATGCAGAGTGGAATTTGCCAGGAGAAATGAAGGTGAAAAGTTGACTTGAGCTACATCTCTTTAGGCTGCATTGTGAACAGCGAACTTAACCTGTTCCCTTCTGGATATTTTATTCCCAAAGAGTTAGCATTCAGTACACCAGTGGCCGAGATATGCTTTATGGTTGAATGAGTAAGGGCGGTATGTGTGCCCTGCTACGTTCTGTTGATTTGTATGTAATTCTAGCATATTGACATCGATGAGTTAGAGCCAATGATGCTAATTACCATGGTAAATGTCGCTGGTCCGTAATCGGGCCCCTGCCCCCAGGTTCCAGCATACAATGGGTTAATGCAGTGGGACCACACAGTACACACAGTGTGGTATGAATTGAATCTCATTCCATGTGCATCAACATTCGGTTGGCTATTTAACTTGTTACCTATAATAGCCCAAATTCTCATCAGACAGTTAAATTCAACCCAAGGTTATTTTGATCCATGGGTTAACTTTACCACAGAGGGGTAATACCAAATTTAGTCTGTGGTCTAAATGTGGTCCATGGATCACTAAAATGATGTCAAATGATGCAATTTAACCCAGGGTCAAATTCAATGTTGTGAATTTGGGCCTAATGTTGCAGTCTCCATGGAATTTATACATGGTACACCAGATTCATGCAGCTAATGGGTTAACCCGCAGGCCTAGCTAAGCCAACAAGAGGGTTAAAAGAGAGAAGGTTAAAAGAGAGAAGGCGAATCTCACATGCACAACACAGGGTGAGATGTCATGTCCTCCCTTCATTCCATCCCCCTTCCCCGCAGGCTTGCAGACTGGCAAACTAAAACAAGCTGGACTTGTGACGGAACAGAGCATGCAGAGAGATTTAACCCATTGACTATGAGATTGTAATCTCCATAGACTTAACTCGTGGCATCCCAGGTTCCAGCAGTGAACGGGTTAAACAGCAGCTCGAGTGAAGACAGTCGTGACGATGAAGATGATGTTGATTGAGATCAACCATAATCACCACTGGTGATGATACACATCGCATTGGTTGTGGCCATGTGGCTAGTGTGGTGGGTACAGATGGTGGTGGTGGTGGAGGAAAAGGAAGAAGAGGAGGTGGAGGAGGATTGGAGGACAAAGAGGAGGACGAGAAGGAGGAGGAGGAGGAAGAGGAGGGGATGCGGAGATGTGGTGGTTGGACAGGGAACTGCACAGCTAACTCTTGTCCGATGACGCCTCTTGGTCGTTGCTTTCTTCTGCCACTTTGTTCTCTTCCTCCTCCTTCTGCTTCTGTGCTTGTTGTTGTAGTCTCGCCTTCATGTCCCCCAGACCAAGCTTCCTCATGTGTCTGACTACCGCCGTTGCATTGAAGGCTTGCTGTAATTTCAAGAACAAAAAACAGAGAACAAAGGAATTATTAAGGGGTTGCTAGGGGTTTTCTATAGTTGTTAGGAGAGCTACATTAAATGAAATTGAGCAAATCTGGCTTAGCTTGGAATCAAGACCTTGGAGACCTCTGTATTGCTAGAATGGTGTTCTAGCCATTGAGCCACAAGTCCCTTTTAATGGTGTTCCTTCTTGAAACCCATATGTCTCAACGCTGAAGTTGCATTATTACAGCTTAAAAGTGCTTGTGGCTATTTCAAATGAAGAAAGTGACAAAGGATATGTGTTTTAAAGCAATGGTTGAAAATGTAACCTAATGTCTTCCGGCATTTGAATAACTGTTAGAAAGTATGCACACAAGTGTATGTATAA
>JBAMJV010014729.1:0-14598 GCA_037951105.1 Echinarachnius parma
GCATACTATTAAATGACACTTCCTTTCATATAATACAATAACCTCGCAACTTTTGAATTTTGGCTTGCAAAAGAGGATCTCTCCCTTTAAAGAAGAGGATTCACGTCTTCCAGTGGTATCAAATGTACGAATGGTAGAAACGTAATAGGTGAGTTATTAATGCGCGAACCTTGATTGTCGAACTTTTTGTGCGAAGTATATAACTGATGACTTGTTGAACAATGTCATTGGAATGTTAAGGGCCGGTCATACTTGTCTTGCGGTAATGGACGTAGTTGAACGTAGTGGAGGCTTACGTAGTTGAACGTAGTTGAAGGTAGTTGAACGTACTGCCATTCGTACCGTATCGTAGTTGTCCGTGATGCTAACTTGGTATTAACTCGGTAGAGCCGTGATCTTCGATTTAATTTTTGAACATGTTCAAAAGAGCGGTACGTTAAAGGCATCTGTGATGCTAACGTACTAAACGTAGTCTAACGTAGTCTAACGTTGTTTAACGAAGTCTGACGTAGTCTAACGTACTCCGCTACGTGCTCAAACGTACCCTAGCGTACTCTAACGTACTTCACCGTGCAGAAAACCAGAACCGGCACTCTTGGTCCAGACGTTTATAAGCACAAAATTAGACAACTTGCTTAGAACTGCTCAAGGCCGTAAAACACCGCGGGCTGGCTGCATACTCCGTACTGAGTTGCTAAATAGACCGTAGTAACGTTCTTTAGCGTAGTCTTGTGTAGTCTAGCGTAGTGGCTTCTGTAGTCTACCGTACTCGAGCGTAGTCAGACGTACCACTCCGTACCTGTCCGTGAGTGAGCTGCATCGGCATTACCGAAGTCTAGCGTAGTCTAGCGTAGTTAATCGTACTTGAACGTACTTATCTGTACTCTTCTATGGCTCATCGCCGTACCTTAACGTATTTAAACGTAGTTTAACCTAGTTCAACGTTCTTACACCACGTCTGACCCACATTGAATTACCTTACGGATCACTACGTCCACTACCGCAAGTATGACCGGCCCTTTAATCTGAGGAAAACAATATAGTTAATCCAGAGTGGTGCATGAAAACGATCAATGAGCTAGTTACATTCCACATTTCATGATAAAATATCCATAGCAAATGTAATATCAATGTAAGGAAGAGGATTCACGTTTTCAAATGATACCAAATGTACGAATGGTAATAACGTAAAAGGAAAGTTATTAATGCGCGAACCTTGATTGTGGAACATTTTGTGCGAAGTTTATAACTGGTGACTTGTTGAACAATGTCATTGGAATGTTAGTCTGTGGAAAAACAATATAGTTAATCCTGAGTGGTGCATGACAACAATCAATGAGCTAGTTAAAGGGGCCCTGCAACCCAAATACATGTTGACTTCTGTTCATCTGTATTAGTGTACACATTCAATATTTGTAAACGGTTTGACCCAAATATGTTTTGTATATTTTTTAACATTTTATCATTTATTTGTCTTCATGTTGCTAAGCCCCACCTCCTAAAAAACCCTCCAGAGCAAATTCTAATGTTGACCTGCAGTGACATCATTTGTCAATCACTGGTCAGCTACCATGAGATTAACAAAAGATGAAAGTACAAAAAGAACATCCACACAGAAGCATGCCCTGCATACCTCCATGCAATAGCTTAGCCAGTGCTTTTCTTCAGACATAGCAACAGCTATTGAATGTGTACACTAATACAGATGAACAGAGGTCAACATGCATTTGGGTTGCAGGGCCCCTTTAAATTCCACAGGATGGAATGGTTTGCACTGATTAGTGGTATTTGATACCCATTTAGTCCAGCCTAAGTTGATAAATTTAGTAAAATACCACCCAATACAATATTATGCTCTTTTTAGTGCTGTAAATTGTTCACTGAAGTCTGTTTCATTTATTGTATTTATTGTATGTCCACAGCATGAGCAACAGTCAGGGAAAGTCTTCACATACCTAGTGGAAGAAAACGGTTTGAAAGAAAAGCTGAAGAAGACATTTGGTATCGGCCACTCACATTTAGAATTTATTCGTGACCTCATACTTGGCGTTCCAAACAAAGTACGTTGTCGTTTTTTTAATTCTAAGCACAAGAAGATGTTACTTATGCTAGAGTCACATTTACTCTACGGCGAGCGAACGGCGGCCGTACGCCCCCGAAATCGAGAGAAACGTGCGGCGGCCGCAGAAAATGTGCGGTGGCCGCAGGGTCGCCGTACGGCATATCCGTATATTGTACAGGCCGCAGGGTCGCCGTGGAATTATATCGAGGAGTTATAACTGTTTTCATTTCAACGTTCGCCGTAGCAATGAGACACGCCGTAGCCATGGCGTAGAAAGGTTCCACGTCGAATGTACGTCGGGCGTACGGTGACCTTGCGGGCGTTGTAGGCTGCCCAACTCCTTCAAACTTACTACTATTGGTATAATTTTTAATTTAAAAAGACACCATATCCAATGGATATGATAATTGTGTTACTAAATATTGGGACGTGCCTCGTTCCGATTGTTTAGGGGCCACACTATATTTCATTTATGTATTATCCGCGCCACATGTGGCTACCAGTAGCGGTACCGTCAGTCTAGCTGCACGGTTGCCGTATGGTCCACCTGCGGCCGCCTTGCCTTGGTATTTGTCGAAAACCCACGGCCACCGCAGGGACGCTCTAAGGCGACCGTGCGTCATCACTTCAAAGGCCCTACAGCCGTAATGTATTATAAAATGGGTAAAAGAATCTTTGCATTTTGATTGGTCAATAATCATGTGAAAGATTTTTTACTGATGCATGGCTCACTTTAGTTTGATTTTCACATTTGTTATGCACTCATTTTATAAAACAAATGCTGCACCTATATAGGCATATTTCGTGAATCGAAAAAAAAAATGTACATCATTTAAAAAAAAATTAAAAAAAATTAACATTTATATAAACAAATTGTTTATCATTATTAAAACAATAATAATTATTATGTGATTTTAATTTGTTAGTTGTTTTAATTGTTTTAAAAATTAAAATTGAATTTTGAAATTGATTTTAAAAAAAACATTGAATTAAAATTGCATTTTCTCCAGTCATGCGTCGGTAAATTTGTCATGGGTCGGTACTTTTGAAGCCATGGGTCAGTACTTTTGAAGCCATGGGTCGGTAAATTTAGCCAATTTAGTCATTACTGGGAAAAAGTATGATTTTCACATTTCGCGCCCATTTTATAAAACAAATGCTGCACAGGCATATTTCATGGATCGGTATATGCACTCTTTTAACTTTGGAAATGGTATAAAACCCACTCGCTGCGCTCGTGGGTTTAAACCATTTCAAAGTTAAACTCGTGCACCCAATACTTACCGATCCACTCATGTGCATCATTTGTATACTGAGCCATAATTGGCTCAGTCACATTTGACATGATAGCCGTACGGTCTAACATTTATACGGAACTTTAGCCGTCACATTTGCAAGAGCCGCCGCGTGGCTTTTTTTAATTTGTGGAGACATACAATTTGCGGCTGCCGTACGGCCTTTGAAGTGATGACGAAAGGTCGCCTTAGGGCGTCCCTGCGGAGGCCCTAGGTTTTTGACAAATAGCAAGCCGGACGCAAGGCGCCCGCAAGGCGGCCGCTGGTGGACCATACGGCAACCGTGCGGCCAGACTGACGCTACCGTTACTGGTATGCACATGTGGCGTGGATAATCTATAAATGCTACACAATGTGGCCCCTAACAAACGGAACGGAGCACTTCCCAAAATAAAGTAACAAAATGATGATATCCATTGGATATGGTGTCTTTTCAAATGAAAAAAAAACAGTAGGTTCGAACGAGTTGGACAGCCTACGGCGCCCACAAGGCCATCGTACGCCCGACGTACGGTCGACGTGAAACCGTTCTACGGCATGGCTACGTTGTGTCTCATTGCTACGGCGAACGTAGAAATGAAAACAGTTATAACTCCGCGCTTTAGTTTCACGGCGACCCCTGTGGCCTGTAAAATATATATATACGCCGTACGGGGACCCTGTGGCCACCGAATGTTTTCGGCGGCCGCCGCACGTTTCTCTCGATGACGCGGACGTACGGCCGTCGTACGCTCGCCGTAGAGCAAATGTGACTGTAGCATAAGCTTGAAAACATACATCTAAACATTTCGCATCTAACAATACAGAAAAAATTAAGTGCTAATCTTAACAATTCAACATATTTGTTCTGTGTTATGTTTGTTTAATGAATAGTTAGCGATCAAATACATAAAGATTCGAGGTATAGCTACGCCGGCATATTAAGCCGAACTGATGGTAAATTTGAGCCCAATGTCAGCGGCATGAATAAACCTTTCAACTTTCTTAATTTGACGATACTAAGGCTCGCAGTTCCCACACAAGACCTTTGTTATACCATTTACACAATACTAATCAAATAGTTTGGACAATAAAGTTCCAAAAACGGCCATTTTTGGTGTTCAATACCTCGACTTTTGCCTCCTTGACGCTTTAGAATTATCATCTTACCTCTTCCATAGTTATCGGGGCAGACGTCAGACACAACTTTTGAGACAGATTACCGTCCGAAGATGAACGAAAAGTCAAGTGCAATACAAAATAAGCTAAACCAATGTCTAGAACAACATTCATATCTATCGATTTCGAGAACAGATCAATCTAATCAGGGACATAATTGTATAATGGTTGTTTTACCGTATTATGTTTCTAAGGATGGTGCTAGGTTCTTCCTCTATCAGATTGTGAACAACCAGTTGAATGGAATTGATGTTGATAAGTGGGACTACATCATGCGGGATTCCTTGTTCTTAGGCATGTCTGTGTCTGGCATTGATCGTATCTTCAAGAGTGCAAAGGTTATGGATATCAATGGAAGGAAGGAAATTGGTTTTGAAGAAAACGTAAGTACGGTAAAATGTAGCTTGTCTTGCGAAGTCACCAATGCAATTTTAAATGTGGTCGTACTGTTAAAAAAAAACACGCGAATAATTTACCTTTTGCAATATATCTCTCAATCACAAAACCCCCCCAATGTTGATCCCCAATTAAGCACTCCGCATATCACAACAAATCTTACTAGCATGGCAATTGTCTTACTTCGATTCGAATTTCACGTCATTCAATTCTAGCGAGTGTTCAATATGAGCAATTCATTTCCAAATCTGCATTTTTTTTAACTTTTTAACAAATGATGTCAATGGCAAAAAGATGTCAAATGTCGACAATACACAATATAGCGTCATCCAAAATATATACATATAGACCGGCCGCCCTGAGGTATTTTGTGCATCGAAAAGCGTTCTAATTTCTGGACATTATTTTAGTGGAGAATGTAACAAATCCAAAAATATGAGTTCTCCGCGGTTGTAGCTGGGGATAAAGGGCTCCTTTGCGCTTCAATATTTTGCCCCTGAGCATTGCCCAAGCCTTATTTGTTGTAAATATACCGTGTTTAACATCGCTCACTGCGGGGTCACCGAATACCACTACAATATAACCACTCATGCGTATCTGGCGTTCTTCGGAACATGTTACTTTGGCTGATTTGAAGACGAAATTCATGTTTACGCATTGCGGATTCCACCCCAAACCTCTTGCAACTTAACAATATATCTTTCAGATTACCGAATACCTATTGGATACAGATGTCATCCATTAAATTACCCTACAGATGCCTCTGAATGTTGAAAATCGACTCGCAAAAATTATCTCTAAAAAAACGGCGCTTCCACTTTCAGGAATTTCAAAGGGAAACGATCGCTGCGCAAAATCAGACTTAAGGACAACTATGTGTGTATTGGCACCCAAGCTGCATGCAGAGGCCAATGTAAAGTGATATAGAGAAAATAGTTCCGAGGAAAACTATAGTGGCCACCAGTTTACAGTGGTCACTTTTTCGTGTTACCCTTATACGACGTTACATGGGCACTACTCGAGGACTGATTCGAGATATCATTTCACTTTGTGTGTATGTATAGGCAATGGATGAAATGATGGGTAGTTTTAGGATTGGATTTATTACTACTAATACAAATAATAATAATAGCCACGGGTGTAGACATGTCATTGATACCCATTCAACTGGGGGATGATCTATTCATTCATCCCCCTGATGAATAGGTAGTACGTAAGTCGCTACGTCCGTGATAATAGCGATGCGAACAATAATAATAATACAATAGGATTACCACAAGTTCAAATGATGGCACACTTCATATTGTCACCCCATTAAAACAAAAAAAGTATCCCATGCCTCCACACCCCCCCCCCCCCCCCCCCCCCCCTCCCCGTCGCTATGCTATGCGCTCGGATATTGGTTCCTCTGCATTCGGCTCTTTTCTTAAATTAGCTTTCATCCCTGTAGGTTTATAGACGGGTGTTTTTAATTTTTCAAAATTAATTTGTAGGTGGAAGCCCTGGTTGATCTTGTTTTGGTGATGGGGTTCATTCAAATGTATTTATATGGCATTTGTCATATTCAAATATGTTTTCAATATGTACTATTTAATATGTAAGACATATTTGTTAAGTTGCAAGAAGTTTGGCGTTGGAATCCTAACTACATTAACGTGTATTTCGTGTTTCAAATCAGCTAATGTAACATTTTCTGAAGAAATTCAGATACGCATGAGTCGTTCTATTGTATGTGATAGGCTGACCCCGCAGTGAGCAATGCTAAACACGGTACATTCGCAAACAAATAAAAGCATCGGACAATGCCCAAGGGCCAAACTTTGGAGGCGCAAAGGACCTCTTTATCCTCGGGTACACCCCAGGAGAACTCATATTTTTGGATGTGTTACATTCTTCTCTAAAAATTGATACGTCCAGAAATCAGTACGTTTTTCGATCCACAAAAGACGTCTGGGGCTGCCGGTCTAATATAGCATTTACAGTTTAATATAGACCAACAAACTATGTCCAGTGTTAATATCGTATTCATAAACGGAGAATAGAACAATTACAGTTCTAATTAAAGAAAAAAGCACATCCCCACCGAAGCAGTGATAACACTGTCGCACACATACCTCAGACGCCCATTCCAGGAAATCTGCTCATTTTCATTTCAACCTAACAATAATTAATTAACAAATTAAAAAGTCGTCACATTCAACTTAAGAGAGGATAATCCCAAAACTGTAATAGTAATAAGCGAGTTCCCGTAATCTCGGCAAAATATAATTAGTGATTAAGAGAGAGCAAAGAAAAATGGGATTCCAACGGGATTCCAACCCGAGACCTCCGGATTGCTAGACAGGTGCTTTACCGACTGAGCTATAGAAAACTCCAATCCAATCAACATTCCCTAATTTCAATCAAATCAAAACATTAAATTATTCTTACCAGAACCCGTGCACGTATAAACATTAAACAAATAAATGTGAATTATCGCCAACAAATCCAAATCGAAATAGATGTTCATTTGTATAATAGTGCCCTATGCAATTTTATATTGCCACTCTCCAAAACTTTTTTTAAATCTTAAAATTGCACTCTTTAATTTTTCATTACTATAATCAAAATGATTATGTCCATCCCCAATACAAAAATTAAATTTTATTTTGAAGATTTTTAACTAAATATTCATGCATATGCCTCAATTTGAAATCTATTAACATTCCTGTATATCTTCAGACCTGTAATCTAATTTTAAATGTTCGAATATCTACTTCAATATATTTGCTCATAGGTATGCCACCTTTCCATTGATAAGGCAATGCACCCAAAATATAATGAATCTTTAATATCCTCCACCTATTATTCCGAAGCCTAAAAGTGAGTAACATATCTCAAACTTCTATTCAACATGATATCAGACACCGTACTTACCCCTCGTTGAAATAAATCTTGATCAAAGATTTCTCTTTTTCCTAAGCACTATCATCTATCATTAGAAAACAATGGGATTCATCTTTTCATTTTCACAGTGTCTACAGTTTTCTATATCTTGCCAAACTTTCAAAATGTATACCTAGAAAGGTGGAACTCCTTTTAAATCCATTTTATACATATCATGACTTTCCATCCGAAATGCTTATCCCCATACAAACCACTTTTAAGCCACATTATTCGTTGAGTTTTACCCGAAATGTCAAAATGTTTCATTCTAAATATCACGTGTGTATATACAATGAATTATTTTAACCCAATAATCGTCTTTGATGCTATGTCTTGTTGCATATTATTTAGTTGCAACAGTCCACCTCAATAACACAAGCCCTCTATTATTTACCTAAACCTTAGCCTAATCAATGCATAACACGTCTTAACCATCCCTGTGGCTTCTGTATCAAAGCTCTTTTTAATAAAGCTAATCATATCATGACCCAATTCTCCAAAGATTTTTTTCATTCGTTTATAAAGAAATAGACCCAGCAGCGCATAGAGAGGGCTTTATTTATTCAGTTGAACAATGGAATCCGTGACTCACACTATTAACTTACTCATTAACAGCCCTCTAAATCAAATAAATTCTTGCTTATACTGAGCTTCAATGAATATTGCCTCATGTAGCTCCTAAATCAAGCACCACGTATTGATGTGTCTCTTGTATATTATACGTCAGTGCACCTTATTTGTTTAAATAATGTATACCATTTCACGTTGCCGAATTCATTTAATATCCCCTGCACACACACAAAACACCCCCCCCCCCCCCCCCATGCTCCCTTGTGAATAATATGTGAACATCTTTATTCAAATGAGGAACAATAATTAATATACACAAATATTATGTACAAGAAACTGACTGTGTGAATGTGTGTGCGCAGTGGCAGGGACGTCGATCTGTCCGGAAAACACAATACATTGGGGGGGCGAGCTATTGTTCACAAACAATGCTCGCCCCCCCAATGCATTGTGTTTTCCGAACAGATCGACGCCCCTGCGCAGTGGATTTGCATAAATTGAGGTTTCGTGATATTGTCATCATTGTGTGTGAGTATTAATTTGCATGGAACAATTAAGAAGTAAGACCATACACATATGTTGCAAATATCTGTCATTGATTTGTGTGAATACACGCGGGCGATCGAGTTCCTGTACAGGACATGTTGTGGAGCTCCTTTACTGCTTACTTTCCCTACCATGCCTCAATTTCTCGGTCAACCTTGGTTATACAGCTGAATGCATTGATTGATAACATGATATACATAACAGATGAATGCACATTCACAAAGTTGTACGTATTGAATATTGCTTGATGCTATGACAGGCAGTGATGTTGATTTATCAGGTACTGACTTTGTAGAAATTGACAACAATTGGAACCTGACATGGTGTCACTAAAGGCACCCTCGAACAAAAAATAGTCGACTAAAATGTATTTTGTTGGTATCATTTTCCTTTGTGAAAGATTATCTACCCTGTGAAATTAGTAATTTTGCTCCTTTGGTATCGGAATTATCCCGTTCCGGGTTTTGTTTATTTTATTTATGTATTTATTTTATTTTGTATTTGTTTAATTTTATTTATTATTCATGTATTTATTTATTATTTGTATTATTATATTATTTTTTTTGGGGGGGGGGGGGGGGTGGGGGCGGACATTGTATACGTTTAAGACTATAGTGTAAAGTGATCCTGGTAAAGTGTCTAACTCCACGAAAAATACTTGGAGCTTCGTCGTTTCTCTTCTGCCGTGTTGTTTAGCTTATGGTAAGAGAAGAATAAAATAGGGTTCGATTTGTTTTCAAATGTCCCTTTAGTATGAAGATAATTATCATTAAAACTCATTATTTGAAAAGCGTTGCCAACGCTTAAAACAAAAATTACAATTGTCCTAGCTGAATACGTCCGGCCAGCGAGCTAGCGTGGGAAAAATTCCGCCCGATTGAAATTATTCACCGTCTGTAAACATGCACAGGTGCGGATATCGTCAACGGATGAATATTACTGCTACAAATGTACGATACGCCATCAGTATTCGGTGATAAAATATGAACTCAATATTCGCTTTTTTCACTTGGTAAACAATGTTGGTTTTCTTTCAAACTTTCACAAATCTTTCAGTTGTATTTTACAATGACATTGATATAGGATTGAAGTCTCAAATGTCATTTTGTGCAATAACTGGCACTTTACCTGGATCACTTTAATGCATGAAATGTTTAGCCATAAGAACACGGTTTTATTTCAAAATAATATTCTGACTATCACTTGAGTATATTCAAACTGAGTTACCACCTCAACAACATTTAACACCGCATATGATATTGCACCTGTTTAACAAATAGAACTCTGTTTAATACTGAAAGAAATTATATATTTTTTACGTTAGTAGACTGAACGAATTATATAATTTTATAATATGTATTACAAATCGGACACGGTTAATACTGATACTAAATATAATCAGTAACCGCGCGCTTAAAGTATAGTACACAAAATGTACTCGAGATTACTAATTCCGACGTTTTTTTACTGTGACTATTACGTGTCCGTCTTGTACGCCAACCAACCCGAGGAGTGCGCGCGCGCGGTAGCGCAGCCGCGAGAGCGCTGCCGCGCCGCGCCGCGCCGCCCGAGCTAGCCCGGCGCGGCCCTGCCCCGGACGGCGGGCGATATCGGAGCTAGAGCTAGCTAGCTAGCTACCAGCTAGATTAAGTCGGTTTTTCTCGTCCGATAAGAGTCAAAATGACTCCAAAAGGTTCTAGTTGGCTTCGGTAAGAGTAAGGGTTGGGGTTAGGGGTATTTTTTTTAATAAAAAAAAAAAAATGTAATTACATTTTTATTCTTTTTTTATTCTTTTATTTTGACATAAAATAGATTAAAAATGCTTAAATATTATTGTTGTGCACTTAAGAATTTATTTTTGTTGCTAAAATGTCATATTGATCCCTGTGACCATTACACTTTGAGCGCACGACTCAAGAGTCAAGGACAAAAAAGTTATTGTAAATACAAATAGGTACGGTGACTTTGAAGGGACTTGGATAATTTTTGGCTTCTTCGTTAAAAAATAATTTTTTTGCTGGAACCTTGGACAATTATTTGGTATGCCTTTATAAACCCCCAGTATGAATTTTAGGTGAATTAAAGAATTTTTCGCGAAAATATTCAACATTTTCAAAAATTGATAATACCCTGTCTCAGCCTTTAAATATTTGTTGTTGAGAATGCAGAAGTCACTAAATGAGACATATATAAATGACTAGCAACTCATGTTTAACGAAATATATAACAATTTATTGCATAATACAAGTAATTGGCTGAGAAAATAACTTATCGTATAACACATACATTTGCCAGATATAAAATCACGCAAATGAAAACCTGTGACCTGTGACCTTTGATCTTTGACCAAATGACCTTAAAATCACAGCCCTTCATCTATCCCTCTAGATACATGAATATGCCAAGTTTGGTGACGATTGGTAACTTGGTTCTTGAGATATGGCAAAAAGAAGATTTTCCCGCAAATTTTAACGATTTTCTCAAGTGGATAATACAGAAAACGGCCATAACTTTTTTAAAAATGATCGGGATTGGCTCAAATTCACAGAGGATGTTTACTATGATGTACTCTTAATTTTTAAAATTTTTTCTTCAAAATCGGACTATCCCATAATTTTTTATTTTGCAGCAAACTAAATAGGAGTATGTCTTCCTAGCACATTACCAGCCACTTGCATTTTCTTGAAAATTCGATGTCCAGATTTCCAAAAAATTACCATTTTGACCAGGGTCAATCAGGGTTCGGGAGGGATGCTTACGTGCATCATATTTCACTAACCTGACAAAAAAAACCTCTGCAGGAAGTATGCTAACTCGAAAAACCTACCTCCGTGTTTTAGGTTACAAAACGGTAGGTTCTGGTTTCGTAACCACGCATTAGGGTTAGGGTTAGGGCCTATAGTCTATATTAAAAGACCTTACATTGTAGATTCATTTAGCGAAAGACACATTTTCTTTGCCTCCGAAGGCACCCCCACAAAAAATGCATACTTCCAGAACAAAAATTAACTACAGATATTGGCCAAGAAATATATCAATTTAAAAGTATATATAATTAATTTAGGCCAAGCTCACGTAATGCTCATGGTTAAACTACCATTTTCGGGCCAAATTAGGTCATAATATGACCCGCGTAGATGGCCTAAAAATCATCATTTACACCTACTATATTATGGTAGGTGTAAATGATTATTTTTAGGCCATCTACACGGGTGAGGACCTTGTTTTACTTTTTTTCTTCTTTCTTTTGTTGCTTGTCAGGTGCCCGGCCTCATGAAAATCCAATGCCCCCGGGTGCACCCCCCTCCCCCCCCCCCCCCCCCCCCACTGAAAATATCCTAGCTACGCCATTACATTGCATGGAGCACAATACAAAAAAAGGGTGAGGCTGACTTATTGGCAGTCATGGAGAAATCCCCTTAACTTACACTTATCTATTTCATTAATATAGGTTAATAATCAATTATCTTCGGCGGGGATCAGGATTTATCATAAAATTACTTCAGTAAACTAAGGCTGATTGTACAGACTATCACCTGATGAAATATTACGAAATTATAATTCGGTACAGAAAAAATTACCTACATTATAATACGTATTGAACGATATAAATCAAGGTGTATTTGCAAGCCAGTAAAGGAATTATAAAAGTTCACACTAACGAACTGAGATAAAAAATAATCCATATAGCAAGATACATGGTACGACGACACTGGATTACAGTATGTCACGTTTCATAACCGTTCCCATTGTAATATCAAATGAAATTATATTCTGTCAGTATGTAACTGTGACGTATTTGTAATACAGATTACGAAATTAGTAATATGCTCTGTAATATGCTGTGCCATGAAAGTAATTTATCTCAGTATCATACTGTGGCGATCTGTTAATGGGGTGGATATGGACATCTTTTATTTCAACTCATTATCGTAATAGTATTTGGAATGAAAATGAACGCAAAGAGAGCGTATGCGGTGCTTACCTTTAAGAGACCAATCTTGGATTACGTACTTAGTTCATTGCCATACTATGCCATAGACAATGATAGATACTATGTTCAACTTATTTTCAGCATTTGAATAGGATATGTAAACAAGTCAACAAGATAATAATGAATACTAAATATATTACTCATTGCTGATATAGTATCGGAAAACATATCGCTAGTGATATTCGTTTGTCTCGCAATGTGGTCAACAAGGATAATACTTGTTTGCATTGAACGACGTCATGTTTGCTTTTATTGGCCATATAAATAGACAACCAGTGGCGTAATGAGCCAAAACTTTTGGGGGGGCTTAGCACATTTTTGCGAGGGAGCGAAGCGATCAAGCTCGAAGGATCGAAGCGACTCAGCGGGGGGAGGGTGTCTGAGGTGGGTGTCCCCCTCCCACGGTAGAGAGCTTTTGCATTTTTGGACTTGAAACTGTTCAAACTGATGCATACCTAGAAAGGAAATTTTGACTCGACGACATGTACTATAATGTCGGTAAGTGCGTCATGATTCTTCTGTGGGGAGGTAATTTGCTCCCTGCGCGGGTAGGACTCCACAACAGAAGATACACAAGAACAACCTTCTTAGTTGATGACCAACTCCAATCTGAGTAGCCTGGGCATGCCTTAGAGCCCTTCGATTTAATTATGCAAACTATATTCAAGTCACAAAGATTAACAACCAATCAGGTAACATATAACATGAGTACTAAATATTCATTACCCAAAGTAACCAATATAGAAGAGTTATAGGGATAGTCATGTGACAGACTTGGAGGGAAGAGGGAGAAACCCGGTGAAGTGAAGTGAAGCATGATCGATGGAATGAGAGCAATGTGCTAGTAAATAGCTGGTGATCAGATGTCAATGAAAGTGGTACAAAGGAGAGAATTGTAATGAATGGGAAGATGATTAGAGACCATGGCAGGCAAGTGGTTGTGTTCAGAGGCCGGTGCACAATGGAGCTGAATCAGGTCAAGTGGGGGATGTCTGGCTGATGTCTGGAAGGAACAATGAAAACGGGTTAAGACCCAAGAAGAAAGGAGAAGGAATGAAATCAAGCATAACAAAACAAATAAACAAACTTGCTGAGACTCAGTGAACACATGTGGTAAATGTTTACACAGTGTACAAAACTACTCCCTACACTACCGACTAGAAAAGAGTTTTTATTTGTTTCATAAAGACAAAAAGTGAAGCGACTGAGCGGGGGAGGGTGTTGGAGGGGGTGTCCCCCTCCCATGGTAGGAAGCTTTTGCATTTTTGGACTTGAAACTGTGCAATCTGATGCATACTTAGAAAGGAAATTCTGACTTGACGACATGTAATATACAGTGCTATAAGTACAGTACTATAAGCGCGTAATGATTCTACCTACCGGTAAAGAGTTTGTATTTGTTTCATAAAGAAAAATCGAATATGCACCCCCAAAATAATGATCGAAAAGTGACATATTATACAGTTCAACAGTGCATCAGAAGCCATATTATGTATGATACAAAAATACGAACAAAGAATTCCAGACGTAGACAAGACTTATTCCCGAGAGAGTGGAGCGACCGAGAGCATGGAGAGGGGAAGAAGGGGGGCATTGGGTCCGTCCGTGCACGGTAAGGGTGATTTTGAAATTATGCAATCTGGTGCATGACT
>JBAMJV010014730.1:0-14539 GCA_037951105.1 Echinarachnius parma
TTATATACTTTCTCTTTACCTTTGTCGCAGTTGCGTCCAGTAGTCGCTGGCGGGCAGTGGCATTCGTATGATGTCATGGTCTCCTCACACCAACCACTCATACACGGGTTGCTGTCACAGTCTAAAATGTGAATAGATAAATACCCCATATTAAAATATTACTTTCTTTGATTTGCTATTCCCTTAATATGTTAAATAGGCCATAATCTATATTCAATTCAATTCATTTTGTTAGCATTTCCATAAAAACATACATATAAAATACAAACAATTAATAGAAATACTACACATACAATAAACAATGAAAATGCAAAGAGATGCAGCAGAAAGGCAGAGCCTTATATAAAAGCTGTATCCTTACCTCAGTAAAAACATAAAGCATGTTTCTACGATTGCCCTGTCATACTAAAATGTATACACACACACGCCCCCCCGCCCCCCCCCCCCCCCCCCCCCCCCCCAAACACACGCACAAAATACACATAATATGCCTGTAAACAAGGGATTATAGCACAGTTGAATTTCCAAGTACATGTAGTAAGTGCTTATACTTAATATCATTTGGTATTTCATTCCATATTTTTGGACCATTACAAAATATAGATTTTTGAAAAGGTGTAGTCCTAATGAGAGGTATACAATAATTATTAGCATTGCAAGTATCATAATTATGCACGGTTGGATTTACATCAAAATACTTTAAAAGAGACCCAGGAAGTACGTTTTGTTGACACATATACATACAAATTGCACACTGATATTTAATCTGTACCCCTGGGGGCGATCACATCAATTGGTGACACGGGTAGGTACCGCGGGCTTCAAAGATCCCCTTCTTAAGGTATGCGATTTCGTATGTTTCTTATTGTTTCTGTCAAATCATGGGGTGTGGTGGGGGGGGGGGGGGGTGGGGGGGGGGGGGGGTGGGGGGGGGGGGGGGGTAAGGATCACGGGCCCCCGTGTCATCGCCCCCCGTAGCTACGCCATAGATGTAATTTATAATCAATCTCATGTTTTACCTGGAACTCTACAGATACGGTGACCCCGAGGGATTCCAATCCGACTTTCTCTGCCACAGGTATCCTCTTCGAAGCGGGATGGGGGTATGAGCTTCGGAATGGTCTTCACCATGTGGGTGCCCGTTTGGTTACGGACTTCAACCGGCCTGCACGTCCGCATGGGTAGGGTGTAGTTGAGACCGTAGCCATCTTTACAGCAGGATGATGTCGCGTGGTCCCCTGATGAAGAGACCTCTGGGGCTTTAAAAGTAATAAATACGTCTTACAATCATGGTATATTATAATATTGTACTATATTTGATACAATATTGTTTGAACTGCCATTGCTACTGCAATAAACAAGTCTGCATGACATCATGGGTAGGGTGCAGTTAAGACCGTAACCATTCTTACAGCATAATGTTGTCACGTGGTACTCTGGACTTTAAAAGTAATATATACGTTTAAAAAGCGATGTTTTATTATAATAGCTTACTAAAGTATATCATACTTTTTCGGAGTACTATGGTTACTGTCGTCAAAGGGCCTGTATGGCCGCTTAGGTAGTAGCCATTCTCAAAACATAAAGTTATTATGTGGTCATCTGATGAGGAGACTTCTGGCGCTTTAACAGTCTTAACTCGTTTTAAAACGATGTTATATATATTATATTATATTCCACATACTAAGAATCTTGCTCTACGATTGGTCAAAAGTTAATCATGTGATGAAATATAGTTTCGCCCATCATTGATGGGAGAAGAAAAGTTTGTTACACTGTGTACTATATTGGGTGAAAGTGCGTTGCACTCATTACTATCTTCGGTGAAAGTGCGTTGCACTGTGTACTATCTTCAATTGTTCGCGCGCAAGTACGCGTGCGCGCGTTAGTGCGCAAAAAGGTAGCGCGCTAACTGGTGCGCAACGTTGCCGCGCGTCTATGCTTAATAGACAATGGTATAAGCGTCTTTGACTTTTAATCATAAATCTTGTTCATGTGAAGGATTGACGAAATTGAAAATAAAAGACTCGATCAATTGCTCAATATTCCAAACCTGTTAGCCCTTTGTGTTAGTTATAGGTCGTTTGTGATCAAAATAATTGATGTGAAATATAACGCAAATAATCACCTTTTGGTTTCAGGCGATGGCAAGCTATCATTTCCTCGGCAATCTGAATGTATACGCTATCTTTCCTCAGCTTCGCTTCGGAAAGATAGCTACATCCAGAAAACTAGATCCGTTACCATGAGTTAAGATACTAATTATAGTATGAGCTACTTATATAGCGCCCGTCCTATCGTTCGTCGCGCGCGGCGGATCATGTGAGAAATGTTGTGTTTTTTAAAGTTGTTACAACTTCCTCTTAAAACGTTGTTATACTATACTAGTATTAAATTGAACAATACTTGTTATGTCATATTTCACCATATTGGCCAACATTAAACACGATCTTAGAAAATCGTATCATAAAAGCGATACAAAATGTATTGCATTAATCCACGAATTGTTAGTAGTCCATATACATACTGCAGCTCGTAGGTCTATGGTTAATCCAAATTACAAGAATTAATTAATCGTATTTACCAATCATGAGCAGATTGACCGCAAGAGCTGCACTAATTATCAGAAATCCGCGGAGCTCCATCATCTGTAAAAAAAAAAGCAAAAAACAATAACAGCTGCAAAACAGCCTTACTATGTTAAAGTGATCCATTTAATTTGCCAAAATTCAAACAAAATCACTCGGAGCTTTTACACTTCTCTTGTACCTTGTTGTTTGGCTCCTGGTAACAGAGCATGAAATGAGTTCTGATTTTTCAAATGTCTCCCCTATTATGGAGATATTTAAGATTAACCATGTCGACCATAGTCAAGAGTATCCGAATTCGGATACTAAATCCTCCATATTATTCGAATTCGGATACTTTACGCGAACGATCGGGATAAAATCAGATATCGATTTACATTTTTTCACTAGGTAAAAAGTAAACATTATTCCCTTTCTATAATGTCGATACTGTAATTTGCATTCTATTGTCATTTAATGTGAAATACATTTTGTGTATAGTTTTATGCAATTTACTTTTGTCATCTTGATGTTAAAATATTACAAGTTGTGTATATATATTATAAGTTAAAAAGTCTTTCCCGTACCAATGTTGGCACATAAGGCGGCGCCTATCTCCGTTTCAATAGCCCTAGGCCACACGTCTACTAAATGTAGCGAAAGCTACAGAAGGGGGCTAGTCCTCTGGTAACTCGTGTGATTAACTTTCCCTTCTCCATTCAATACATGCCGAGTGTCTGGCTAGAAGGCAGAAGGTACCATTTTAAAAGTCTTTGGTATGACCCGGTCTGGGTTCGAACCCGGGACCTCCCGTGCATGAGGCGGACACTCTATCTATATATCTTGTTTAAAAAAAGTAAAAAAAGAGAAAAACTAAATTTTCATAACTTGTTTTTCCTTCTTTTTTTTCGGGTCGCCAAATTTGGCATTCGGGCCACCAAAATTTGGAAAAATAAGGTTTTACTGTATCTAAGGTAGATTTTCACCAAGAAAAAAGAAGAAGTTAATGTCAAGCATTGTTTCATGGAATGAATATGCTAACAAAAAACATGATTGTAATGGCCAATAGTGTTTGATTTAATGCAGGGACAAACTAAATATGACTTAGGATTAAATTGAAATCTCTTGTGATAATGCGCCTACGGGCCAAGGGGTATTTCAACCTTGTTCAGTGGCTATCACTGTCTAGGGCGCAAACTCATAAAACCTCTCTTGCTTAGCGTAAACATGCAATAAGTGCATTTCAAATGATACAATTATGTGAGCAACAAGCAGTTGTCCTAGTCCCCAACTAGGTTTAGCTGGGTAAGCCTTATGTACCCATTAATTTAACCAAAGTTATTACAGAAAAGATAATGTGTTTAATGCTTAGCCACGTCACCTACAATGGACTTAGCATACAACTAAGCTAGCGGGTGGTTCACTTTAATGATCTGGGTTTATTTGGGAATTTCCACGGGGAAGTGCATGGACATGAACGGAAAACTAATTCATTGGCTCTATATCAAATCTTTATTTTTGTTTTGATTATTTGTTAATAAATCATGATCTATTTAATTTCACATGATTTTGTTTAGTTATCGGGCGTCTCCTTACAGGACTGTGACCTCCACTGCCACTTTGAGTCCTTCGTCGCAGGTATCACATTTGAGATGTTGACTGTCTTTGAATTCTCAAGGATTGTAGCTTTAAAGGGATCTAGTAACTTTGTTGACATGTGCAAAAAGTGATAAATGGTTGGTATAATGTATATTGTTGTTATCTGATATGTCAACAGGGTATTGTGCTAAAATTTCAAGTCAAATGGACATTATATGGCCGAGTAATGAGCACACATGCAAAGTGATATTCACTAACTTATTGTACTCACTTTGTACACGGTTTTTGCGGTCCAGTTGATAATTTAACATCTGAACACTTCAATTGTAAATATCTTGTTAACGGAAGGGAAATTTGAAAGAACGAAACCTGTCCCATGCTTGTATTGTTAATACGAATACAACAAGATATGAGGGAACCGCTATAATTCCAATTGGATTTTGAGGATTTGGACAATGTTACTTAGTCCCTTTAAAATTATGTATAACTTGCTATTTTTTTAATTTTCAAGAAGGCAAGAAAAAACGCGATTTTATAACACGGACCAGACCCCCACTTTTTGTAAAACAACGGATAAAATCGCTTCTAAAGTTCGTATCCATTCAGAAAAGCATCCTCAAAGATCGAGCGAGCGGTAGTCTTTCGTCAAGACTCTCACGCTATATGTACAATTACGCGAGCGGAGCGAGTCTTTCTCTCTTTGCACATTGGTTGTTGTTTATTTCTAATGTAAACCTATTAAATAACGAATATTTATCTACCACGGGATGGTAGATCAGCTGTTTGCGAGTGTTAGTCTTTGTTTAGACACACAATCAAGCTGCATAGTAAAACCAAGTAAAAACCAAACACGCTTTCTTGCACAATACACGGTTACTGGTCGTTAGAGGGTCTCCGCAACATACTAGCGTAGGCCGTACACGTTAAACAGTAGATGCGGACGCATCCATTATATGAATAGGGTACGTCATTACAAAATATGTTGCTTTCTTTTAAAATAAAGAGGTGAGATTTGGTACGGATACAAAAAAAAGGTATTTCTATGCTTCAGTTTTACTCTGATGTATCTCATATTTGATCATTAGAATAGTTATGATAATATTAATGTCTGATACTAAATTAACCCCTTGATACATGATGGAACACGCCACGGCAGTATCGTGTATTAGGCCCCGAGTCAGCTCAGGCAGAGGTCACCCGCATATAGCGACCTGATTGGTTAATGTTTTCATCTCATTAATAAATTACTGTGTGTTAAGTTCATAAAGGCTCTATATGGGAGCCAGTTCATCCCGCTCGCTGACCCCGTGCTCCCCCACAGCTAGCTTGCTCGCGATCGCATAGAGAATCTCCAAGCCATATAGAGCCTTGACTAAAGGCTAAGCGAGCGGTCGATCGATCGCTTTCAATGTTCGCTCTTCTGATCAATCAACAGATAATTCAACGCATGCGCAGTTTACTATTACTCATCGGCCAATCAGCGAAGCTTTCGAATCGGCATGAATAGAGTACACATTGTAACAAGCCGCACCACGGTTTCATGTCATTAATTGCAATACTAATTCACTTTAAAACTCGCCAGCAGCACCCGGCGGCCAGCGAATTTTTTTTTCGCACATGGTAAAGCAAATTCTTGTGAATTATTCATAAGCAGTGATGTTGGCCACAGCTTTCAGACTTTAGTGAAAACTCTGCGTGATACATTTACTAAATAAACCGCTACTCAACATTTATTATGGCAAAAGAAGAGAAGCACATAGGATTTGAACCCATGATACCAAGCATGACCAACAGCATCATGAAATCCACAGCATGACCATTAGGCCACGTAAATTGCCGATGGTCAGAAGGGTCTCATTGTAATCATAATCCTCAAACTCACCCTAACCCCGATACAAGTTACGAATATTCATGAGTAGCCCTTGACGTACATCGCTGCTTATGAATAATTCATTAGGATTTGCTTTACCATGTGCGGAAAAAAATTAGCCGGCGGCCATGACCATAACAATGAAATAAAGTTTGGCGTGGCGAGGCAGTTTCTCGTTTGATTGTTCCCTTAAATGTATTCATTCCCCTTTTCGTGAGTGATATTCCGTAATATGCAATAGGTTATTAGTCATACTAATTACTAAATGTAAAGTTTAAGGACCGGAAATAAATTTGCATGAAAAACAATAGAAACAAAACCAAGAAACAAAAACAAAAACAACTTTGCCCACATCACGGCACGGCACGTCAGCAAAATGAAAATCAATGCAAAATAGGTTGGTCCCGTAAACATGTTTGAATGCGACAGGCGATAATTTAAACAAAAGCAACGACAAAAATGCACAAACAAACACACATATGTTATAATTCAAACCTGACAACCTCCCGATTGACACAATAATGTCTTGACGCCAATAACTATCAACGTTACTTTGATAAAACTCTTATTTTTATTATTGTAAATGGAAAACAAATTGGGAATTTTGTAAAAATATTTTCCCGAAAGTAGTGATGTACCTTACAAGTGACGTACAATGAAAACCCCTTTCATCCTTCGAAGGCGAGACAATTAAGTATATTTTATTTATTTTGTACTTATTTTTTTCCGAATTCGCAATTAAAAACATTGCAGAGTATAGGAAAAACAAAGTACATACTTCACTGAATATGAAAACAATGGATTCGGAGGGATAGCCCATTCAGCGCCGTCTATGTAGACATTGCTGATCTACCATTGGGTCCCTTGACAACAATATAACTAGCAATATATAAAGGGATAGTTGAGTTTTGCTATAGAGGGCGCAACACAACATATTTGTTTGTGAGATAATGAAAAACCGAGAGTAAAATTTAAAAGAGCATACAATTTTAATGACAGAATGAACTTTATTTGATTAAAATCGGTTCAGAAATGGTTGAGATATCCAAAAACATTACCATTTTGTAGTAATTGTGGGGCCCCACAATTATTAGATAATTTTGAACCAGCCATTAAAAATGTTTTTAAAATGCTTCCTCTTTTCAAAAATGTACAAAAGAGGATTTTAAATAGTTGTTGATTATCTCTCTATCTAATCACTATTTCAACAAGAAATCACATGCACAATTTCTTTTTTAAATGGTTGAAACCACTGAGTTTTTAGAGAGCGCCCTCTTGAGTTTAAACGGGTCTTTTTTTAATGATAACAGGCTTTTTACTTAGTCATTTGTAATGTTTTGTATTCCTTTCGAGCATGGTAGAGTTTTAACTGTTGGTTTGTAATGTAATGGTGCAGGTTTTGGTTACTAAAATTCAGTTTGACCAAAACTGTACTCTCTTTACCAAAACTCAACTATCCCTTTAATAGTACTTAACAATATTATCAACAATAAATTTCAACGAGCAATTAACAATGAACAATAAGTAACGCTAAATAACAATAATTAACAATTAACATTAATTTACAATAAATAATAATTAACAACATAATTAACAATAATTTCAAAACATTGTTATGATCACAACCTACCACATTGAGTGCAGAACTATAATCTATACTACTGAATCAATTTTAACAAAGAGGATTAAACAAAATTGGGAATAAAATAATGAAAATTCTTGTTAAATACAAAAATACTTGGCGAGTATTTAATTTCAGAGGGAAGACATTTATATTTATGTGCCCCTCTATAAAGAAATGTGCGTAAGAAATTATGTTTTGGGTTTTGGTAAAAATCATTTTCCGTTTGATATTAGTGAGTAACCCTAGGTACACCGAGAGGCCACGATGCGCAGACAAATTCACGGGGCTGCAAGCCCCTGCGCCCCCCCCCCCCCCCCCCCCCGCCTCCTACGCCTATGCGTAACATAGTCTGGAAAAGAGAGAACACGATCAATTCATTCGTGAATATATAAGAGTCTGTTTTTCTGACCAAATGCAATTAATATCCACCTATTTCTTAAAGTGATCCATTCACTTTATCAGATTTTCAAAACGTGATATTTGAGACTTCAATCATTATACGATGCTTTGGATTGATGTGTGATTGTTTTATAGATGACTTGGTCCCAATACAGTAATTAAATTTTGCTACACTAACTACAGATATCTTGAGATATATGAACAAATACACTAGTATATTCGCTTTGTTATTACCTAAATGTATCGTATACTTACCAATTCCAGGTTATATATTTGTTTACAAAATGTTTGCCTTGTCAATCGTGTGGATACAATTGATCGACATTACAAATTCAAATTACCTGGTTAAAATGCTCACATTTTAACATTTGAATATATGTATTTTTTCAGGACACCACTTATAATGTCAATGTTAATGTTAAAGGGATCTGGTAATATTGTCAAAATTCTCAAAACTTACTTGGAACTCTATAGCGGTTCTCTCATACCTTGTTGTATTCGTATCAATAATAGAAGCATGGGACAGGTTTCGGTTTTTCGAATTTCCCTATCGCTAAAAGATATTTGAGATTGAAGTGTTCGGATTTTTAACTATCCACTGGATAGTCAACATCGTGTACAAAGTCGTGCAATGAGTTAGTGAATATCATTTTGCAAAAATTGATTGTTAGCACATTTATGTGATCGTATAACACTAGAAGCTGACAAGGGAGCCCCATATTTCGTGACAGTCACTGTGGACTAAGTTTTTGTTACCTACGTCGTATACAGTAAATTATATATTAACTACGAATACTTCATGTCCATTGTATATGCATCATACGTAAATGCGCACAAACCTTAATTTGATAATTTTTGAAAGGGCAATTTGCACTCTTTAGAATACTAGAAAATAATTTCGATTCACAACCTCATGTTTTTAATAATCTCAACACACTAATACATAATTTCAATTTGATAAATTAAAATAAAATTGAAAGACAATGTGTGAATTTATTCCATGATTGGCATCTTATAAATGGAATACAGATAACTATTTGCATGATAGCGTATGTTCTTCGGGCCATTACTTGGACGTTCTGAAAGATTAGGGATGACACTTTTATTTTTTGCTCAGGGCCATTTTTGAGGACCTACTGAACGATATTAGGGTAGGAGCCACAGACAAAAATTCCATTTAAAGGGAAATATTTGTTTCGGAAAAATTATCGAAAATAACTTTATTGGCCAAACTAATTGATTAGTATTGTTGAAATAGCATAAAAGGGGCGTGTGTGGAAAAATCCGAACCTTAGTATCGTTAAATGGAGAAATATCAGTTAAAAACGTTTAAGAAAGCCGCTCACATTGAGCTTCAATTCACCGTCAGTTTAGCCCGTCTACGCTGGCCACATCTATACGCTCGTTCGTGCGATACGCTCGCGATAACCATGTGCCGAATTGGCCATAGGATTAGCACGCAGCGCACGAGGGTGCATACCAACATACCAGTGGCGTAGACAGGTTCTTACACCTGGGGGGGGGGGGGGGGGGGGGTGATTTGCCGTTCACCGGACCAAGACCAATTTTTTCGCGCCCGAGACCGCCTGCCAACATTTTTTCGAGACCGAGGGAATTGGTTGAAAGTCCTCTCGGGGGGGGGGGGGGGGGGGGGGGGGCTAGTCAACTTTTTTTCGCATCCAAGATCATTCATTAAAATGGTCGAGACCAGGCGCGCCGGAAGCAGTTTTGATAATTTTTTTTGTTGGGGGGGGGGGGGGGGGGGGCTAAAACCTAAGGGGACACACGATATGTATGGGCTCATGTCCAACCACACTCACAGGGATGTCAACTTTTTTTCGCAGCCAAGATCATTCATTAAAATGGTCGAGACCAGGCGCGCCGGAAGCAGTTTTGATAATTTTTTTTGTTGGGGGGGGGGGGGGCTAAAACCTAAGGGGACACACGATATGTATGGGCTCATGTCCAACCACACTCACAGGGATGCCAACTTTGAGTTAGATGTGAGAGTGCGACATTGCGAGGGAGCAAAGTGACTGAGCGGGGGGGAGGGGGTGTCCCACCTCCCACGGTAGGGAGCTTTTGCATTTTACACTTGAAATTGTGCAATATGGTGCTTACCCTAGAAAGGAAATATGGGCTTAACATTAACTGTATCTGGGAAAGCGGGTTATGATTTGATCAACTATAAATTTTACATATATTTTCACGAAGAAAACAAATAATTGACACACTAATAAATATGTACCCCAACACACACACAAATATTGTATTTATATTTAGTGTCCATATGCCGCATTATGTATGATCCAACAACATACACTGTAACCAAAAAATACTGTAAAATTACAGCAAATCTGCTGTCAGCAGAGTCGCCAGAAAATCTGCTTTAAAAATACAGGCCGTATGTAATTGTCGCATACATTTTAGATCTGTAATTCAGAAAACAGGTCGTTATGTAACATGGACTAGCAGAAATACTTTGTAAAAAGTTTCACGTATTATTTATGTAGAAAAACATATTTATATTAAGTTGTTTTAACGCAATAGTTTTCATATAATTTACATCATTTGATGTGTTTTTAAAATTATTTCTGTATTTACGTTTAATGACGCCAATTTTGTAAAACAATAGCTTTATTCAGTTTTGACTATTCTGATGTTTAAAAAAATTATTTTCTGTATAAAAAAAAAAAAAGAAGCGTTTTTGGCGGGAAATTCCTGGCAGTTATTTTGTATAGTGTAGTCCAATCCTCCTAGTCCTCCTAGTCCTAATAACCTACCTATGGGTACGACATATACATACTGTGCCCTAAGCCTATACCTATCGTTTCTAACCATCTTCCTTTGTTCACGATTAGCTTATAAACAGTGTACAACACGATGCATATTTTTTAATGGTTAGTGCTTAAACACAGACGTCAAAACATTATTGCATTCATGAATTTCCACCCAAAAGTGGTTTTCAAGAGTCCACTGATAATTAATTATACTATTCTAAATCAAAACTGAATTTCGATAATCATTTTACAAAATAACGGGATTATGAACAGATTTTTTGTTCATTTTGCAAAAGATCAAACTTGTTTTTTTTTTTTTTTTTCCCCCTCCACAGGGCATTTATTGGTATAAGTAAAACAAAATTAAACATAGCATGACATTTACAAGCATATCATATTAACACAACAATAACAATAAATGAACCCTAAATTAATTTCTTTGTATAAATATAACTAATTAAACAATAAAAGAAAACATACTTCTCAAGGAAAACCATTTTTTATCAAAGTAATTACCATGACCTTTCAAACTAAATATATACTTTTCATTTTTATAATATGAAATTGAAGCTGATTTAAACTGAGAAAATACAGGTATGTTATTCACTAGTTTACTTCTAAATATTATTTGCTTACTAACGAACAATAAACAGTTTATTGCTCTACTATTTAAACCTCTTAATCCAAACAATATATTTTCATTTGTAAAATGTATGTTACAACCAGCACTTATGTTAATCCATCTTTCTAGTTTTGCCCATATAATTTTAACAAATTGACAATCACAAAATAAATGAGTAATTGTTTCAGTATGAGCATTACAAAAGGAACATAATTCAGTTTCAACCATGTTCAATTTAAACAATATGTCGTTTGTAAACAAAATTCTATGTAATATTGTAAATTGAAACCAACGTAAATTAACATCAATAGAACAATTAAATGCAAGAGCACAATACTTCTGCCATATGGATTCATCAATATTAAAAAACCTTTTCCATTTTGTATAGCTTTTACATTCTTCCCTTTTTGTTGTAATAATAAAGCATATATATGCGAGCATCCTTTTCGAAATTGACAAATAAGGGCAATTAAATCTAATCTTAAAGGCTGTTCCATTTTCACAAAAATACCACAATGGTTATTGAAACCAGATTTAATAGCTTCAAAGCTCAAACTTGCTCATGAATATTCATGAACCTGTTACAAATTACAATAAATGCTGTGGTTTAACGGTATATTCGTATTTATGTCTACAAGAAACAATGTTTTTTAACAGGTTTACCTGTTTTTTTATCTTCTTACAGACCTGGGTAGTAAAATAAACTGCCTGTGTTGTTAGCTTAGGCCTATGTCTACAGGATTTGTTTTGTTTTTATGAAATAAATTGTCGCTTTTTGACGGGAAAATTTCTGTACGATTGATAAAACAGTGAAAAGTTGTAATTTTAAGGGCAAAAACCTGTAATTTTACAATTATTTTTTACAGTGTACGTTTAACAAATGTGATGTTGTAAAAGATTAAATAACTGCCAAAATCTAAATTTATATAGATTTATGTATCTGAATTTATTGATGCGTTGTTAAAACACGTTTTAATGTAAATGTACAGGTAGATTTGTTTGTATAAATGTACTCATGAATGTATTTTTAAGAATTGTTGATTATGTTCTTAAAAGATCTTGAAATGTAATTTTTTTTAAAGAAAACAAAAAAGCCCACTACATGAACAGCTGGATTCATCATTTGCAAATGTGTTGAAAAACAATGAACACACATTTAATGATATTTGCAATTTTCATGAAAGGAAACATAGGAAGAAAAAAAAGTAAACTGCTTATAATAGAATTTAAGAAGTCAGATAAACTCGCTTTTATTTTCTGACTTTCTTGAAAAGATATTAATTTAGGCACACTTCAACAGCAATGCCAACATACAGAGTAGTGTTTTGTCAGAAAACCTGCCATGGAATTGTTATAAGAAGAACAAATATTAAAGAACCCCGAAAACATGGTCTATTCGTCCTTGCATGTGAGCCAATCAATATCGAGTAACATATGTGTCATGAGGTCTAACTGCATATATACAATTCCGCCTGAAAAACTGTGATCAAACAGAAATTAGTCAAAGGAAATCAATATACTCTACAAAAAAAGGTCACTTATGATACAGTACTGGCGCTGGGGGTGGATACAAAACCAACCCTTTTTTTGCATATAGATGGTTCTGGAGTAAGAATCCAAACTACATTATCTCTCTGCTAATAAGGCACTGCACCCCTCCCCCCTCCCCCCCCCCCCCCCCCCCCCCCCCCCCCCTCATATAAAGTCCACTTTGGTAAAAGAAAATTCCCACATAAAAGTTTGAACATTACCTTTCATTTCGTCAGACTCAAATATTTGGACAGTACAATGTTTAGAAAAAAAAACTAAAAATATCCAGTAAAAATAATGTAAATAATAATACTAACTGAAGTCATCCCTAAAGCTATATATATATCAATATATCAATGCTGGTAAAGAGTTAAGACAGAAAATGCGTCAACATTCAGTCTCATTTAGTATATGAGTACAACATTTCTATTCAAATCAATTAAGACAGCATTGTTGGAATACGGAATTCTGTAAAAAATGCTACTTATTATTTATGTGCAATAAATTACATGAAACGTAAATTTCTATTCAATCAAAACGACATATAAAAACGGAAGTTTGTAAAAGAATCTCAGTTTCTGTATTCAAATTAAGTCACGTCAAAGTAAAACTACATCATATGCATTCAATTTAAGAAATCGTTGTTGGAATACAGCCATCTGTAAAAAATACATTAAGGTAAAACATAAAAACTGTAAGATTACACGAAAACAATTGTCCTTTTTAGGACTCTCCAAGAAAGAATACCAACAGTCTTTTTCAGGACTATCCCAACAGTCCTTTAAAGGACTACCAACAGTCCTTTCTAGGACTACAAACAGTTCTTTTTAGAACTCTCCTAGAAAGAATACCACAGTTCTTTTCAGAACTACACCAACAGTCCTTTCTAGGACTACCATAGTCCTTTTCAGGACTTACCAATCCACCCATCTCACATGGTGTACCCGTAAACCGCACGTATTATTATACACGAAAACTGTATAAATAATCCTTTTTTGCCTTAAAATGACAAGTTTCTGATGTAACTCAGTCTCACAATTAAGAATGAAGTAATTTTACTGGATAAGTGTAAAAACTACATCAGAATTGCTGTATTTAGTTAAAACAAAACAATTCTGTATTTTTTTCCCTGTAAAAATACAGATATTTTTTACAGTGTAGCCTATAGCCACGAATGAGTCCCGAGGGGGCGAAGCTACAGAGGGCTGGGGCAGAGCCAAATATGGAGGGTTTGGGAGGGGGTATCCCCCTCCCACGGAGAAGATAATGCATTTACATACTTGAAATTGTGCAATTTGGTGCACGTCACACAAGCAGCCAGAGCAATGCCAGTCTACACTGGAACTACGTGGCCTGGTACAGAAAAAATACTCACGCCAGACCATACACAGTTACACAACAAAGTGAGATAATCTGTTCGCTCATATAATTTGTTTTTTCTTTACCACTCGTATACAGATACACACACACAAAACTATATATCTTTCTCTAAAACCTGGGGGGATGATTGTACATGTCATCCCCCCCCCCCACCTTGTGAGGTGGGGG
>JBAMJV010014731.1:0-27414 GCA_037951105.1 Echinarachnius parma
GAATAGTAACAAATTGCCGATATTCTTAATCCGCGGGGGGGGGGGGGGGGGGCCGTCCCCTAAACACTCTAATGGGGCCCTATCAAAGTGGACCCCTAAGTCCGTGTCTGATAAATGAGACTTACTTGCCCGTCATACTATTTACCAATTATGCCCATTCTCTCGGCACCGCTCAGCACACAGCTGAATGCACACCAACAATGGCGCGCGGAATACTCGCGTGTTCAATGGTATGTCTGGCAGTAAGTCTCACTCAAATCGCCCTAAAAAAAATTCACGTCCGAAATTACTTTTCTTGGTATTGTTGTTCATTGAAAAGGACACCCAATCCGATAGAGATGTTCATGTTGTTACTTTATTTTGGGAAGTGCCCCGTTCCGTCTTTGGGAGGGGGGGGGGGGGGGCACCCTGTATAGATAATTCGGAAGTAAGATTGACTGTATCTAGGAAAGCGTGTTATGATTTGGGGGAGGTGGGGTGTGGGAGGGGGTGTGGGGGTGTGCCCCCTCCCACGGTAAGGAGCTTTTGCATGTTTGGACTTGAAACTATGAAATCTGGTGAAAACCTATAATTATAGGAAATTCGGAAGTAAGATTGACTGTATCTAGGAAAGCGTGTTATGATTTGGGGGGAGGGTGTGTGCCCCCTCCCACGGTTAGGAGCTTTTGCATTTTTGGACTAGAAAATGTGCAATCTGGTGCAAACCTATAATTATAGAAAATTCGGAAGTAAGATTGACTGTCTCTAGGAAAGCGTGTTATGATTGGGGGGGCGGGGGGAGGGTGTGTGCCCCCTCCCACGGTAAGGAGCTTTTGCATTTTTGGACTTGAAATTGTGCAATCTGGTGCATACCTAGATAGGAAATTCGGGAGTAAGATTGACTGCATCTGTGTAAGCATGATATGAATTGATCGACCAGAAATGTTCAATATATTTTCACGAAGACAACAAATAATGGACATACTAATAAATATGTACCTCCAACACACACACACATATTACATTATATTTATGTTCATACACAGGTCCACATGCCACATTATCTATTATCCAACAACATAGCCTACAGCCACGAATGAGTGCCGATGGAGCGAAGCGACCGAGGGCTGGGCAGAGCCATATGGGGAGGTTTTGGGAGGGGGATAACGGTTAAGATGTTGCATTTATATACTTGAAATAGTGCAATTTGGTGCACGTCACACAGCCAGAGTAATGCCGATGTAGGCACATGGGAACTACATGCCCGGTATAGAGAAAAATTACTCACCCCAGAAGTTACATAAAACTGAGATAATCTGTTCGTGCGCGAAGCTTTACTCATTGGCACGACGCATTGCATGGCATTGCGGGCACAAAATTCGTGCAAGTGTCTAAGGGTAGCTTAACTTTTAATACAGTTGTGGAGCAAATTTGTTTTTAGCGGGTTTTCGTGAATATGGAAAATAATTATTACCTCTGTGCTAAGCCGCAATTCAACTTCATGCCTTCGTTGTGTGCCCTACAAAGCTCCACACACAATGTCTCACTTGAATAGATTTCAATTCAATTCGTCTGTACCACAGATCTATTGTTGTAATTGTTTGCATTTCGACTTTGTCGTGGAATACAAAATTCTTGTGAAATTTAATCATGCTAGGTCATGCCTTAAAGTGGCAGGCAAACTCAAGCATGTTATCTTTTGTTCATCTCTATAAGTGTACACATCAACTATTTGTAAACCATTTGACTAAAACATATTTTGTTTATTTTAAAACATGTTAGTAATTACTTTTCTCCATATTGTGAAGCCCCCACTTCTGAAAACCTCTCCAGAGTAGAATTCTATTGTTGACATGTTGTGACATCATCAGCCATTCACTACTCAGTTACAAAGAAGGGCAATTCCACGCCAAAGTGGACATTTGACCAACAATTTTACAAGCATTTTTATGATACAAATTTGGTATCAAATCAAAGCTTAAATTCTATATTTTTGGTATTCAATGAGAACATTTTAGTTTTACATAATTTTAGTTGTTTTTTTATAATAACTTTATAACCATAATTGAACCCCACAAATTTGACATTTTTGTGAAAAAGTGTTTTGATCCTGTGTTTGTTTTATATTTCCCCAGTTAAGCCTAAAAACCATTATTCTGACCTCTGAGATATGACCATTTCGTAAAATAGTAAATTTGTATGATTTATTTGATTTGTTATGCTTCAATGACTTCTTATTTTCAGCCTATGAAAATGTCCTTCCGTTACCGAAAAATCAATATTTTTAATTTTGTGGCTCACATAGTTGTTAGAGAGCAGACCAATCTTCAGTGCAAAGCAAGTTCAAGTAGGCCTTCCCATTGCTAACAATTATGTTACTCAGTGTTTATTCGTTAATTAATAAATAACAAAAGAAAATGTCCTTCCGTTACCATACACATAACAGATGGACAAGGTACCTCATATTACATATTATGACAAAATTTATGTTAAAAAATTGGTCTCTCATATATGAAAACCCAAATAATGAGACAATACCTGCAATGGCCAGCTATCAGTGGCGTAGCGTGGTCAGACTAGTAATTTTCTGTGTTTCAACCAATCAGATTTGTGCATTTAGAACATTTGATCTGGCTCACAATTGATTTTATCTCTTTCTGCAACAGGACCCTTGTACCATGATGCCATTTGTCTGGATTTCTATTGTATGGGGATTAGTAGGTCTATTTAACTGTGGTGAGCCAGGGTGTGAATAGGCTCTGATCATGACTTTGAATAGGTCTTTTTTTTATATACAATGCACCCCTATATAATTCTTGGACATGGGTGTAGGTCTAAAATAATTAAATTTTACATGAAATTTGCAAACTAAAAACAAGGCTGTAGAAAAAACAAGAAATAACATATCTCCAATTCTTTCATATGTTGTAGAAATTATATCAAGCCAAGATTTAAGCCAAAACAATTCTCAAAATTATTTGATCCACGAGGTAAAACGGAAGGTCAAAATCTAAGGTCAAAGGTTATCGTATCCAAACTCGCTCATGCATGAACACAAATGGCATAAATGGATTGTACATAACATCCCCAGTCCAATGACACCATTACAAAATAAATTGACCCAACGGTTAATGGACAATGGCCATTTGAAAAATGGTGCCCACGCCCATTTCTTACAAAACTCCCCCATAAGAATCGACCATAGCGCCAAAACCATTGAGCGGATTGGGCTAAAACTTAAATATTTGCGCTTTTAAAGGTTGAAATATCATACATACCAAATATTAGAAAATTTTAAGGGGGCTGCGATGAAAATTTTCACTTTTTTTTAAAGGTGATTTGACATGGAATGACCCTACTGTGTCATATCATACATTATAGTCCATTATGTCCTTCCGTTACTAGCCTTTTGTCAAGGCCCCCGCGCGAACACCCAACCGAGCGCGAAGCGCGAGACTATAGACCCGAGCGCAGCGAGGGCCTTTTTCTTTTTGAATATTTGTTGTTGTTTAGTTTTCATGTAAACCTTATATTAGACCGGTATTCATCTACCAAATGTGGTAGATGCGTGTAGCGTCCATTATAGTCGTTCTGCGCAATACCGGTACCGGTATGCAAATTCGGATATGAATATGCATACAAACGCGACGTTACGTGTCGTGCTCCGCAACTGTGTGTATTAGGCCAGTATGCGATAATGATGGCGAATCCAACGATCTTGAGTGAAAATTGTCTTGACAAGAGTATAGAATACGCAGCTAAGAAATTACAAATTACAAAGTTCAGAGAATTGCAAGTTGCAGCGTTAAGGCGGTTATTGAGGGAGCAGGATGAATTTGTCAGTCTTTGCACGGGATATGGCAAAAGTGCAATTTTCCAGGCAATAGTATGGACCTGCATGTCTGTGTATCGACCATAATCGTTGCACCGCTGCAGCAGCAACGCCAACGAGCGGAACCCTCATTGGCGCAACGCCCGCAGCTCGTGCCGCTTGCATCGTCCAGTGCTTGCCCTGGACCTTGAAAGAAAGAAAACGGTCTTCAACTCTTCAACAGTGATTTTAGTATACACTGTCAGTTGAAGACCGTTTTCTTTCTTTCTCAAGCAGTTCAACTCTCGCTTTACAGATGCCGCATATTTTGTGTGTAGAGATCGAAGTCGATGATGGTTTCACTTTTAGTAATTGTGTTCAGTTTGGTCGCTGTTTGTGGATCAACTCTTGTAAAAAAAAAAAAAAAACTTTCGGAATAGATCTCTACCACAAGCACAACATATGCGAACAGTTGTAGTTTTTTTCTAACTCTTAGCCTCGGGTCTTTCTTCATTTCCTACTAATTTTGTTTTTGTCTCCTCCATGTTCCCTCATAGTCATAACTGACCCAGATAACAATGCTACGTTGGCCCATCGTTGGCCCAATGTAGGCGGTCATGTTGGGCCAACGTCAAAACGTGACGTCTAGCCCACGTCATTCTTGCCGCTGGGCCCTCGTTGGCCCAACCCCCATACGCCAACGTCAATTGCCAATGTTGAGCCAACGTTTACCCAACCATTTATTTTGCTATTTCTGACGTCAAGCCAACATTGAGCCGACTAAACCCCAACGTTAATACGACTATATAAGTCAATGTCGGGCTAACGTTAAAACGTGACGTTTTGCCCACGTCATTCTTGCCGCTGGGCCCTCGTTGGCCCAACCCAACAAGCCAACGTCGTACAAGTGTTGGGCCAACGTTTTCCCAACCCTTGCCCAACCTTTCAGTTGGCTAATTATGACATCGGGCCAACGTTTAGCCAACCTTGGGCCAACCTTGGGCCAACCTTGAGCCAACCTTGAGCCAACCTTGAGCCAACCTTGAGCCAACCTTGAGCCAACAATACGAACAATTAAAAAAAAAAGATTAATAGGCTTGCATGGTGTTACAAATTTTACACTTCCGTCATGCAACCACTAAATCCTACATCCTTATCCTACACCTAATCCTATACCTATCATTCTATCCTAACCTATCCTATCGTCTTAACAATATACTATGCAATCGACTTAGTATATATATACCTATACATACTATGTACATTTGTTAATAGTTAGTAATTGCGGAGAGTAGATTCTAAAATAATCAGCCTTTGAATCATATTCATAAGACTATTATTCAGGTGTCATTTATAGTTTTATAAATTATATAGAAAAACAAGGACATGATAACACTGTTTTCAATACAAATAATAGCAAAAATAGGAATTTTTCTGTTCACTATTATGATCGTTTATAATCGATCATGAACCCCGATAGCAATTCTGCGTTGGCCCATGGGTGATTTTAAGTATGGTGTTTAGGGCTGGTGTTAGTGTTTATAAAACTGGCGTTTGTGTGTAATAAACACTAACACCGGCCTTAAACACCATACTTGAAATCACCCAATATCGGCCAACTTACGACGCATTGGGATCGATTGTGGAACGAACCTTTACCGATCATAAATCACTAATTAATAGGTGTATCAAAGTGAATAAACAGGGGGCTTTGCACCCCCAATATTTTGTTAATAAAATTTAATTTAATTGTATTAATTTACCAATTCAACAACATAATATAATGTACAATATTTCACAATTTCCCGTCATTTGTTAAAAAGGATAGACATTGCAATAGTATATTAGTCAAAACTAGCCCTTGAACAACTATATAAACAATACAAGTATATACTGCACATTATATTATCGATAATATTACAACAAATTATATAGAAAACAGGGACATGATAACACTGTTTTCAATACAAATAATAGCAAAAATAGGAATTTTTCTGTTCACTATTATGATCGTTTATAATCGATCATGAACCCCGATAGCAATTTACAAATTTAACAAAATCATATAATGTACAATATTTCACAATTTCCCGTCATTTATTAAAAAGGATAGACATTGCATAGTATATTAGTCAAAACTAGCCCTTGAACACCTATATAAGCAATACAAGTATATACTGCACATTGTATTATCGATAATATTACAACAATCCAAAATGTTCCAAAAACGTTTTCATACATTGTTGGTAGAACATAATTAAAATATATTGTAATTATTGTACAATTTAAGAAATCCATATCGTGACATTGTACATTTTAAGTCGCATGGAGGTTCATCTAAAATTACTGCCCCAATGTATGAAATGGACTGTTTCCCTATATCTGTCTTGATTTAGCTATCTTGCATTTTGTTAATCAATTTTCCCCGTGAAATATATAGCAGTGGTTCAATCTTTTTTTCGTAATATTTGTATCTATATTACTACAAATGAAGTGCAATCCACTTGTGTTTTCATTAAAAGCATAGTTGAGTTTTGATAAAGAGAGTTCAGCTTTGGTTAACCTGAGCTTTAGTAACTAAAGCCTGCATCATTACATTACAAACAAACAGTTATAACTTACTCCACCATGCTCGAAATTAATAACACAACAAATTACAAATGACTAAGTAAAAAGCATGTTTCCATTAAAAAAGAGACGTTAAAACTCAGGAGGATGCTCATTAAAAACATATTGGTTTTAACCATTACAAATAAATCAACAATTATTCAAAAACATCTTTAATAGTACCTTTCTAAAAAGAAGAAGCAATTTTGAAATTTGTTAGCGGCCGATTCAAAGTTATATTGTCCGTTCCCTACAATTATTAAAATGTTAGGTTTATGGATATCTTAGGCTTTTCTGAAACAATTTTGATCAAATTAAGTTTATTCTGTCATTACAATTGTATGCTCTTTCAAACTCGACACTCCGTTTTTTATTATCTCACACAAATATTGTGTAACGGCCTCTATATACCAAAACTCAACTCAACTATCCTTTAATACGAATCCTTGATACCAAAAAACTGTTTTGTCGGTAACGATTTCTAAAAAGCATGAATTTGGTATAATATATTTTCTTTACACCTATATGAAATGCGTCAATATTTGACCTCATAACATTTAAATATATGTGTAAATACTCTCTAAAAAGTGAGAAACCGGCTAAAAATCATCTGCAAACAATCCCAAATGGAAATAATAACGTAGGTTTGGAAATCGTTTATACAAATGAGGAAAAACGCTGGTGCCACTACAGATAATTTTGAAACTCCATAATGTAATCGGTAATCAAGAAGAAAAAACATCATAAGTTAGAGTGATATCGGATAAATACCCCATGACCACGGGCACCGAGTTGGATGTGTACAAAGTCTATGCGAATTTCATGAACATGAACATGCACTATAGGGAAAAGTGTTGTTAGTCCTTTGCGAAATCTAAGAAGATTCTGTTTGTAACACTTCCAGCATTTTTGTCACTGATTCGTACACAGTTGATGAATTAAATTGATCAATGCTATAAACTGCGCATTCCTCAGCCTGCTCTAAAACCATACTGGTGTAGTGGTGTTCATAATATAATAACATAACTTGAACCGTGAAAATTTGTAGACGTGGTGTGGCAAAATTTTCGCGTTCTCGTTTGTCCTTAATTAAGCAAGACAATTAATCCAATATTGCTGCGTTCTACCATTATATCGTGGACTGCGCCCTATTGACCAGCATGCCTTGCTCCCAAGGGATCAGAAAGTGCACGTGTGGATTGATTGTGAGTGTGTCCGATGACCCCCCGATGACCGGGGTAATAATATCTTTATTAGGCGCTATATAAATCGAAACATTATTATTATCTTATTTGTATTTTCATTATAAATTATAATTTCATCAAACGATTATTTGGCTGCACATTCGTGAATGCTACCCAACTAACAATTGAACGTTTTCTGAACGTTCTAAACAGGTTCAAAGTTGGTTATTTGGACGTTATGTGAAAACGTTTTAAAACGTGTATTTGTGGAAGATTGAAAACGTTTTTAAAACGTGCCAAATGGACCTTTTTAAAACGTTGTTTAAACGTTACCAAAAAAACAATAAAAAACCTTTCATGTATTTGCTTTCAAGTGCAAGGACCAGCAGAAACCCTGTCGGACGCTGGAGACGTTTTAAGAACGTTTTTTAAACGTTGATTAAAGACGAAGACCTACGTGACCTAATACAAACGTTTTGTAAAGGTTTTGTAAACGTTGATTAAAGACGAAGACCTACGTGACCTAATAAAAACGTTTTGTAAACGTTTTGTGTTTGCTGGGTAGTGCCCGTAATTAATGTACTCGGGTGTCTATTCACGAAAGCTTATGCGTATGCACTTATTCGGAATTTGAAAGACCGATTCCAACAATTACACGACAATGCGTGAATTTGAATGATTTCGATTGAAAAAGTGTCAAATTGAGCGGGGAAATGTTATGATTGATAATAAGTATTTATCAATTGTATCATAATTCTGTTGCTATCATTTCATCGTTGGCCAAATCTCATTCAACCAACCAATAACGACAGTACGTAGTAGGCAAAACGTTGGCCTAACGCTGGATTGCCTACCGTCGAAATGTGGTTGTTTGTTAAAGGTTGGTTTGACGTCAACTAGCCAACCAATATCCAACGTCGCTCATTAACCGAATGTTGTAGTAGGCGAAATGTTGGCCTAACGTTGGCTTGCCCACCGTCGAAATACATTGTGATTGTTTGATAAAGGTTGGTTTGACGTCAACTAGCCAACCAATATCCAACGTCGCTCATTGACCGAATATTGTAGTAGGCGAAACGTTGGCGTAACGTTGGCTTGCCTACCGTCGAAATGTGGTTGTTTGTTAAAGGTTGGTTTGACGTCAGCTAGCCAACCAATATCCAACGTCGCTCATTGACTGAATGTTGCAGTAGGCGAAACGTTGGCCTAACGTTGGCTTGCCCACCGTCAAAATGTGGTTGTTTGTTAAAGGTTGGTTTGACGTCAACTAGCCAACCAATATCCAACGTCGCTCATTAACCGAATGTTGTAGTAGGCGAAACGTTGGCCTAATGTTGGCTTGCCTACCGTCGAAATGTGGTTGTTTGTTATAGGCTGGCTTGACGTCAACTAGCCAACCAATATCCAACGTCGCCCATTGACCGAATGTTGTAGTAGGCGAAACGTTGGCCTAACGTTGGCTTGCCTACCGTCGAAATGTGGTTGTTTGTTAAAGGTTGGTTTGACGTCAGCTAGCCAACCAATATCCAACTTCGCTCATTGACCGAATGTTGTAGTAGGCGAAACATTGGCCTAACGTTAGCTTGCCTACCGTCGAAATGTGGTTGCTTGTCAAATGTTGCTTTGACGTCAGCTAGCCAACCAATTTGGAACGCCATTCATTGACGTAATTACGTAGTAGGCGAAACGTTGACTCAACGTTGGCTTGCCTATTGTCGAAATGTGGTCGTATGTCAAACATTGGTCTGACGTCAACTAGCCAACCAATATCCAACGCCACGCATTGGCCGAATGTTGTAGTAGGCGAAATGTTGGCCCAACGTTGGCTTGCCTACCGTCGTAATGTGGTTGTTTGTCAAACGTTGGTTTGACGTCAACTAGCCAACCAATATCTAACGCCACTCATTGACCGAATATTGTAGTCGGCGAAACGTTGGCCCAACGTTGACTATTATACCGTCGAAATGTGGTTGTGTATTTAACGTTGGTCTGACGTTCACAAGCCAACCAATATCCAACGTAAGTCATTGACACAATTTCGTAGTAGGATAAACGTTGGTATAACGTTGGCTTGCATACCGTCGAAATTTGGTTGTTTGCCAAACGTTAGTACGACGTCAACTAGCCAACCAATATCCAACGCCACTCATCGACACAATGTCGTAGTAGGCGAAACGTTGGCCCAACGTTTGTTTTTCGACCATAGAAATATGATTGTTCGTCCAACTATCACCCAACGTTGTTTCAACGTACATTTGCCAATCAGTTTGCCAACAGTCAACAGACGACGTTGGCTTAACGTCGTTTTAACGTCAGCTCGCCGACTGCAAAAATGTGGTTGTAAATTTACCTTAGGCCAACGTTGGCTTAACGTTGTTTTGCCAACCGCGACGGTGCCGACTATAGACTACGTTGGGCCAACGTAGCATTGTTATCTGGGGATTCGCTTGACAAAAGCCATGATATCGCACTACCAATAACAACAGCTCTGTGGCCGTTGACCTACTGTATTACACACTACATACAATGCATACGTTATACCCTTCCAAGTTCCAGGGAAAAAAAACACGTTCTCTGTTTTGATTTATCAGCTGTTCACTTGCCATGGTCTCTTTTCTAGACACTCTTACATCGCATGTAATGAAACTACACGCGATAGTGTACACAGTAATGGGTTCAACATAACTTGAATGTCAATTTAAGGTCTCCGCCAGAGACTACGCTAGGTGATCGCCAGAGGTTGTGGACGCAATCATTTTGACTTTAGGGTACATTGTATCTGAAGTGATATTTTTTTCTTCAAAATATGGACAGTTTGATCGATCTAAAAATTACATACACAAATGTACGTATTGACTTAAAAGAATATTACTAAACTTTTGGTATTTATTTAGTTTTTACCTATTTTGTTGCTAAAATTAAAGTTTGCTAGAAAAATTAACCCTTTTATCATGATGGATTACACTACCGTCCTTGCCAACCGTATCTTGCGATCTGATTGGTTAGTCATCTCATCTCATGAATTAGTCATATCGTTCGCTCGGCTCATTAATACATTACCGCGGTGCAAAGGAGTAAAGGCGTTACATGGCAACTAGCCAATCTACAGTAGTTGTAATTGTACAAGCGGGATCACAGCTCGTAATGTATGATCGATCTCCCAGCCATATAGAGCCTTGATTAAAGGCTATTCCGTTACCGAACATTGGTCCGCTTTGTGTGAAATAACTCAAATATCTGCGGACAAATTGTAATCAAAGGACAAGTAAATTCTTCTTAACACTTCAGAGAATGAAATGTGTACCCTTAAAATATTTTTTATTATTTAATATCACAGAGTTTTAGTTAAAACTGATTTGATAACAAAACCTTGTCCATGTTGGTGTCCTTCCGTTACCGACCTCATTTGTATGCATATTCAATAATGTGCGGAGATAAAACTATAAAAAAAATATGGGACCTTAAAACTGTATGTTTTGGAAGTATTGTTATCAAAATAGACTGTTCTAACAACACAAGTATTTAAAAATTGGAGCATGAACTATAGTAAGAAAAAAACAGAAATGTAAATGCTTGTGATGTCCATATGTTATCTATGATACAAACTCATTTTAGACCACAAAAGAGATGTTTCCTTCTCATAAATGGTCTTTAAATTTCAATATTAATTTTATTGTACAATTCGTATAGACTTTTCAGAGGTCCTTCCGTTACCGTCCTTCCGTTACCGAACACTGAAGTAATTAATTTCTCATAATTAATATACCAATGTAGATATTTTTCTTAAAAGGTGGTGTTATACTCTGTGAACATAAGAAAATGGACTAGTAGCCAACTTAACATGATACACCTCGTAACTTCACAGAGATTGGGTCATAACTAAAAAACTTGAAAATCCATGTCCATTTTGGCGTCCTTCCGTTACCGGCCTCATTAGTGTCCATATCTAATTTACATAATGCGGTCAAAATGTTAGAAATAGTGGTAATCAATGGTGTCCCAACAAGGATCAAAGACATGCCATTTAGAATAAAAAATCAAAAGCAGGATCCTGCAATTATTTGATTTAAGTTCCAAAATTGTGTCTGAATGTCCTTCCGTTACCGTGGAATTGCCCAGAAGTTACCTTCACCCAAGCTGAGTGCTTAAAGGAGAATTCCGGACGAGTTTTTAAAAAGTACAGTATATTGGAAATAAATATATGGATGTGCTTGAATATTTTCAGGATTTGACTCTCTTTGGTTGATTTCTAAGAGATTTTTCTAATGTCATTAACTCTGAGGAAATAATTAAATTTACTGCACACAATCATGAGACGCTTACGTAGCACCCTCACTTTGCTCAATTTCTTGAGTAGGCTTGAATCCGGTGCCACTGCATTGTGATCACTGCATGTGTCATTCATATAATAGCCGGCCATGCAGGGCCAGGAAATTCAATAACCACGTTTACAGGACTTTGTGTCTATTCAAATTCCAATGAAAGCCAAACGTGTCACAATTTCGGGCAGGCAAGTATTTTCAAACGGTTCAACAATGCAGTAATGCCCAAAGGCACGGTTGAGTGGCGCATCGTGGACTAAACTATTCATGATCGAGCATTGTATTGGTCCGATCAAAAGAACACATTCGCTGCAGTGTAAAAACATAGATAGGCGCATAGTGAGGGTCGCACGTCACAAATTGGTGCATTGTGGGATAGAACAAGCTCGCTCGCGAATTTGTGTCATTAGAATTTCAAAGCCAATTATAAGAACCCACAATCATACTTTTTTCACACAAAATTGTGTTTATTGACCTAGAATATCTGTCTTTCAATCATTAGAAGCTTGAAATCGTGTGGAAGTCCACTTTAATTACAATAGCATCACACGGTTGAATATATTACCAACTCACACACCCTTAATTTAAATTGATGTTGCTATGTCAGAAGAAAAGTACTATCTAAGCTATTGCATGGATGTATGCAGGGCATGCTTTAGTATGGATGTTCTTTTTGTACTTTCATATTTTGTTAATCTCAATCTGGTAGCTGACCAGTGATTGACAGATGATGTCACAACAGGAACAGGTCAACAATAGAATTTACTCTGGAGGGTTTTTTAGGAGGTGGGGCTTAGCAACATGAAGAACATGAAGAAAAATAAATGATAAAATATTTAAAAATATACACAACATATTTAGGTCAAACCATTTACAAATATTGAATGTGTACACTTATTCAGATGAACAGAAGTCAACATGCATTTGGTTTGCAGGGCCCCTTTAACTACGATATCGAATTCAGCCAATCAGCCTTTCGTGAATCCAGCTATAAGCCTAGCGGACATCGAAATGGTAATTTGATCAACCAACAAGTTTATCGGGGTTTCATGAATATGGGCACAGGATTTATTTATAGATCCTTCTAGGACTTTGTTATGAATACTTAATTGTATTTATGGTGGTTAGTCGCTATAATTTACCAGGTGGCAGCATTTATCGTTTTGTATTGGAGAGATTATAATTAAGGTTCATTTTTCTTCAGCTTTTAAAGGGAGAGATCCACTTTTGCAAGCCAAAATTCAAAAGTTGCGAGGTTATTGTCTTATATGAAAGGAAATGTCATTTAATAGCATGCCTGAAAAAATTAGGGCTTGAAATCTCTTTTTCGTTGAGTTATAGACCTAAAACTGAATATACTGAGGGACGTCGGTTAATTAGGTACATACGTATTTTCGGCCGGTGAGTAAGTTCGTACATAGATTTCATGGAGTGCCAGATCGGTATGCATGACCCCTACGTGACCCGCGCTAGCTACGTGACCCGCGCATAAGTACTAATGTGTGAGCGTTTACCAAGCAAAATACCCAAACATCGCTTAAACTGACTACATGTAATTATATATTCTTTCTTTTTGAGATCTTTTTCCGTGACATACGTTAACAAATGTCGGCTTCAAAATACCTTTACGAGAATTAGTACTATATTGTTGTAATATTATGCTAAATCAGTTGAACTCCTTTATTGACCGATATATAGTTTAAATGGAGGGACGCATTCGTTTTTCATTCGTATAATCCAAATTAGAGGACTGTTCGCTCTGATTTTTTTTTGCGTGTTACATTGATCCCCATCCGTCAACTGAAAGCTGTTCAGACGTTTTGTAAAAGTGGACCTGTCCCTTTAAGAGAGATCTAGAGAAACTATCCAAATATGGTACCAGCCTCCAATTTGTATTACAATAATAATGAGGATGATGATTATGATGATGAAGATGATGAAGATGATTTTGTTTTGTTCTTTGCACGGTGGCACACTTAAGCCACATAGCTGTTCGTTAGCATGGCTGTGCATAATAAAGTGCGTGATGATGATAATAATCAAAATGACGTTGCTCTTAAAGGGACAGGTCCACTTTTACAAAACGTCTGAACAGCTTTCAGTTGACGGATGGGGATCAATGTAACACACAAAAAAAATCAGAGCGAACAGCGCTCTAATTTGGATTCTACGAATGAAAAACGAATGCGTCCCTCCATTTAAACTATATATCGGTCAATAAAGGAGTTCAACTGATTTAGCATAATATTACAACAATATAGTACTAATTCTCGTAAAGGTATTGTGAAGCCGACATTTGTTAACGTATGTCACGGAAAAGATCTCAAAAGGAAAGAATATATAATTACATGTAGTCAGTTTAAGCGATGTTTGGGTATTTTGCTTGGTAAACGCTCACACATTAGTACTTATGCGCGGGTCACGTAGCTAGCGCGGGTCACGTAGGGGTCATGCATACCGATCTGGCACTCCATGAAATCTATGTACGAACTTACTCACCGGCCGAAAATACGTATGTACCTATTTAACTGACGTACCTCAGTTTATTCAGTTTTAGGTCTATAACTCCACGAAAAGAGATTTCAAGCCCTAATTTTTTCAGGCATGCTATTAAATGACATTTCCTTTCATATAAGACAATATATAACCTCGCAACTTTTGAATTTTGGCTTGCAAAAGAGGATCTCTCCCTTTAATCGAAATAGTAATTATAATATATATTTATATAAAGATATTCATACGAATAACGATAATAAAATACAACAAGAATAATAACGATATTACATTGTACTATAATTATTATTCATTGTCGCTATTATAATTATGATAATATTAATACTAATAATCACACCAGTACTAATAATTATCACGGATAAGGTGAGGGCAATAATTTAGGCAAATTAAATTGTTCGTTACATTCATGATAATTACCAATGCCATATCGTTTGACCATCCGCCTTGACCACTCTGTAGTCGCCTGACCATCTCAAGGTCATCATGAATCCGAACGGCTTGACCAGCACAGAAGGAATGGAGCTAAATTAAAGAGATAGTTGAGTTTTGGTATGGAGGTTGCTACACAATTTTTTTTTGTGAGAACATGAAAAATTGAGAGAGCATACAATTTTAATGACGGAATAAAATTTATTTGATCAAAATTGGTTCAGAAATGGTTGAAATATCCATAAACATAACCATTTGTAATAATTGTGGGTCTCCACAATTATTCGATAATTTTGAACCAATATTTGAACCAAATTTTAAAATGCTAGCTTCCTCTTTTAAAAAATGTACAAAAGAGGTTTTTAAATAGTTGTTGATTATTTCTCTATCTATTCACTATTTCAACAATACATCACATGCACAATATTGTATTCTAAATGGTTGAATCCAATGAGGTTTTAGAGAACGCCCTCTAGAGTTTTAAAGTGGACTTCCATACGATTTCAAGCTTCTAATGATTGAAAGACAGATATTCTAGGTCAATAAACACAATTCTGTATAAAAAACAAAATGATTGTGGGTTCTTATAATTGGTTTTGAAATTCTAATGACACAAATTCGCGAGCGAGCTTGTTCTATCCCACAATGCACCAATGTGTGACGTGCGACCCTCACTATGCGCCTATCTATGTTTTTAAACTGCAGCGAATGTGTTCTTTTGATCGGACCAATACAATGCTCGATCATGAATAGTTTAATCCACGCTGCGCCACTGACCGTGCCTTTGAACATTACTGCATTGTTGAACCGTTTGAAAATACTTGCCTGCCCGATATTGTAACACATTTGGCTTTCATTGGAATTGAATAGACACAATGTTCTGTAAACGTGGTTATTGAATTTGCTGGTTCTGCATGACCGGCTATTATGAATGACACATGCAGTGATCACAATGCAGTGGCACCGGATTCAAGCCTACTCAAGAAATTGAGCAAAGTGAGGGTGCTACGTAAGGGTCTCATGATTGTGTGCGGTAAATTTAATTATTTCCTCAGAGTTAATGACATTAGAAAAATCTCTTCGAAATCAACCAAAGTGAGTCAAATCCTGAAAATATTCAAGCACATCCCTAGATTTATTTCCAATATACTGTATTTTTGTATAAATCGTCCGGAATTCTCCTTTAACTGCTCTTTTTGAATGATAACAGGCTTTTAACGTAGTCATCTGAAATTGTTCATTCCTTTCGAGCATGGTGGAGTTATAACTATTTGTTTATTCGATTTTTAGACAAAAAACACATACGGATATAATAGATTTATAAAGACTATTTTTTTTCGTGTATAAATAGATAAATGTAAGAATACGTAAATTATATTACGTAATGATTAATTATGTAATTACTAGTAGTTAATGTCTCAATTCAATTCAATCCGAAATCAATTCCAGGCAGCATAAGGTATTTTATTTTATCATTGAAGCCGAAACGGCTAAATTGCAAATAGATTTGAAGTGTATGAAACAAAAAAAATATCGAACAAATACTTAAATTTGTCAATTTAAATACCTTCTTGACTGCTGCTGTGTTAATAGTGAACGTGTCTTGGGTGCCTCCAAAGTTCACCTCCAAGTCTCCGACCTCTGTTCTCTCTCTGACTATTCCCACTTCCCCCACTTTCTGTTAAAATGTGAATAAATGCATGAATATGTTTATTTATAAAAGACCTGTAATAAATTCAAGGCTGACTGCATTTTTGAAGCTTGTTATAAGATGATTTAGACGACTCGCGGTACAGAAAATGCATTTCACAAGTTAAGGATAACACACTTACACACACAGAAAAACAAGCACACACACATACACAAGCATAAACACACAGACACACACCCCACACACACACGCACACAAACACGCCCTGACACACACACAAACACACACATAACCAAACATGCAAACACACACAAACAAGCAAACACCAAAAAAACACTTATACACACCACACACACATACATACATAAGTATAAACGTTCATATTGGAGGTTTGTCTATATTTGTTACGTCACGCGCACGTAAGACAAATAAAATACACATGTGGAAGAGATCCTTCAGGCGTTGGTGCTGCATGCAGCCAAAGAGCCATCCGTCACAACATCTATATCTTCTAGTGCAGATGGGTAGGAGAACGGTGGGATGATGCTGGCCCGTGTACCTGCTGCTGTTGACGATGGTCACCAACGCCATGCACAGCAGAGTAGTCTTTAAAAATTCACTCAGTTGACCTCTAGACTAGGCGCCTTATAGCCGGGGTGATGCCTCAATGCACGCTGCAGAAAGCATCGAGGAACGCTACCAGGCAATCCCTCAACACATATTATTCATCTACCGTAGATCAGGAAGAGATGTGCGGAAGCTTGCAGGTCTATGCTCCAACAGTTGCTGCTGCTGCTGACTGGTGAGACGGTTCTGAAGAGAGCTGACGAGGCCGTCATCGAGCTGTTGAAGCCTAAGGCCCGATGTATATCCCTCGGCCTCAAGGACCTTCAATTGTTACCAGTGACAATGGATTCCATGACTGTGTTTGAAGTTCTCTATTCTATTTCCTTTCTTCCCCACATTCATGGGAACAATCGACACGGGCAATTACATCTGCCTGGCCGTAGAGTTCATTGGGGATGAGAAAACCGCTGATGGTCTATCCCTGCTTAATCCGCCCGTCCTGATGGTCTATCCCTGCTTAATCCGCCCGTCCTGTCCACGAGGAAGGCACCTGGAATTGCGGAGGACATCGTGCTGGGGCTATTGGTGATCCATGCTTGCGGTATTCTCCACAACGATCTACAGACGTCGTCGATATCAGACTGTCATAATTAATTTCGGACTAGCCAGCGCTGTCGACAAGCCATTGAAATTGCCAAGGCTTCCAGATGACGTCTGGTAAGCATACCTGCAGGGCAGGAGGTGGACTACCTGGCCCCGGAGGTCGTCCTGGAAGGCAAACCAACATCAACTGCCTCGGATGTCTTCTACATTGGCAGAATATTCCTCGACATCGAACAGAGTGTTAAAGGGGTAGTAAAGTTTTGGTAAGGCTGAGCTTTAGTAACTAAACTTGCACAATAACATTACAAACTAATAGTTATAACTCCACCATGCTCGAAAGGTATACACAAATTACAAACGACTAAGTAAAAAGCCTGTTATCATTTTAAAAGAGTTGTTAAAACTCAAAAGGGCGCTCTCTAAAAAATATTGGTTTCAACCAGTTTCAACAAAAATTACGCATGTGATGCTTTGTTGAAAGCATGATTAAAGGGGTAGTTCAGTTCTGGTATAGAGGGCGCTGTACGAAATAATTTGTTGTGAGATAATGAAAAACTGAGTGTAAAATTGAAAAGAGCATACAATTTTAATGACAGAATAAACTTTATTTGATCAAAAAAGATTCAGAAACGGCTGAAATATCAATAAATATCGGAATATATCTGGGGCCAAGATTTATTCGATGATATTTTAAAAAATGAAAACAAAATTACTTTTTCAAAAAATTTCAAAAAAGATTTTTCAATAGTTGCTGATGATCTCTCTATCTAATAATATCAAAATATCACATGCATAATTTTGTATGAAAAATAGTTGAAACCAATGTTTTTTTTAGAGAGCGCCTCTTGTGTTGTATTGGCTCTTTTTAAACGGTAACAGGCTTTTTACTTAGTCGTTTGTAATTTCCTATACCTTTTGAGCATGGTGGAGTTATAACTATCAGTTTGTAATTTTATTGTGCAGATTTTGGTTACTTAAGTTCAGCCTTACCAAAACTGAACTACCCCTTTAAATAGAGAGATCATCAACAACTATTTAAAAACCTCTTTTGAACATTTTTGAAAAAAGTGTAAGCATTAAAAAAAAAAATCATAAATATGGGCCCCAGATTTATTCCGATCGGATATATTTATTAATATTTCAGCCGTTTCTGAACTGATTTTGATTAAATAAAGTTTATTCTGTAATTAGAATTGAATGCTCTTTCAAATTTTATACTCAATTTTTCATTATCTCACAAAAAATTTATTTCGCGCACCGCCCTTTACACCAAAACTGAACTACCCCGTTAAAGGTAAATTTTCACCCTCCTAGTACTATGCAATGAATATAGCACCTCCGAAGATGATACTGTATTACCGTTCGAATTATGTACATTGAAATCTCATTATTGGGAGGTCCTTGGGAACACGAACATTTTCCTGTTATAACAGATATCTTGTTATCTCAAGGTAAAACAAAACAAAAACAAAAAATGTATATAAAAATAGCTGGGACCAGCAATTATCTTGTTAAAGGGATCTAGTAACAATATCCAAATGCTCAAAACTTTCTTAGAAATCGAATGGTTCTCTCATACCTTGCTATATTTGAAACCGGTTTTGGTCTTTAGAATTCCCCTTTCGTTCATGTCATTAGAAATATATTTACGATTGTCGTGTTCAGATTTTTAACTATCCACTGAATAGTTATAACTATGTATAAATTAAGTGCGATGGGTTAGCAAATATCACTTTGCATTTTCTCTCGTTACTCGGATTGCTCATTATCCATTTATTGTGAAATTTTCGCACAGTACCCAGAGGACATATCAGATCACAAATCATCACTTTCATCACATGCTAACAAAGTTACTAGATCTCTTTAAAAGAGGATTCTGTCAGAGATCGAACCATTTGAAGTGATATAATTATATTCTAACCCTTTTAATCTGGTTCCCATTACATTCCTTCAATCACTCGTCTTGTAAATGTATTTCATAATTGATGTTTATAACATTTTGACATTCTTACATTAATTTATTTATAACAATCCTGAACAGGTATAACGTCTTTAGACTAAAAGACCCTAAAACCAGAGCAGATTATGAAATTGAAATAGGTGGAAGGTTTGGCCCTCTGCTAGGGGAAGATGACACAGACGTGGAGAGCCTATGGAAAGAAGTAAAAACGGCCTGCAATGAAACCTCAAAGGAAGTACTGGGATATAAAAAATAAAAAAAACAAGAACCCTGGATAAGTGAGGAAGTTCTCCGACTGAGTGATGAGAGGAAGAAAGCTAAACAAGATAAACAAAGAGACTCAAACAACAGACCGAGATACAACTTCCTTAGCACAGAAATACGCAGGAAAACAAAAGGCTGCAAGGATAAATGGATACGTGATTTATGCAAAAAAGTGGAAACCTCACATCAGGCTACCAAATCCAAGGAAGTCTACACAACAATTAAACAAATCACCAAGAAATCAACCATTAGAATGCAGACAGTGAAAAGTAAAGATGGAGAAATTCTTACTAAGATGAAAGACATTAAAGAGAGATGGAAAGAAAGCTTTGATGAACTGTACAACAACCAGAACCCAACAAATGGAGAAGCTACTAACATACCGCAGATGGCTAGCCTCGATCCAGTTCCAGACATTATGCGAGATGAAGTAGAATATGCTGTCCGGAAACTCACAGAAGGGAAAGCACCTGGATTTGACAGCATCACAGGAGAGGAACTCAAAGCTGCTGGGTCAACAGGTATCACCATACTCCACACTTTGTGCAACCGTGCAAAATATGGCGGGAAGAATCCTTTCCGGCTGACTGGGGAAAAGCCATAATAACTCCAATATACAAGAAAAAAGACAAACTCAATTGTGGAAACTACCGGGGTATAAGCTTGCTTAGCCATGCAGGGAAAGTGTTCAGTATTATCCTCCAGCAAAGAATCATGAAGAAAACAGAAGAAGTGCTGTACGAAGCACAAGCTGGATTCCGTCCAGGACGCTCCATCATGGACCAATTGTTCACTCTGAGACAACTGATGGAAAAGCGCCTTGAAAGAAATCAGAGTCTCCTATGCTGCTACATCGATTACGAAAAGGCATTCGACTCAGTCTGGCAGGAAGGTCTGTGGAAAGCGATGAAGTTCTTTGGATTCTCTGCAAAATACATAAACCTACTACAAGCACTCTACCAACAATCAAACAGCGCAGTCAGAGTGAATGGTGAACTGACCGACTGGTTTAAAACCACAGTTGGTGTACGCCAAGGATGTGTCCCCACAACTTGTTAACATCCTACTCGAAGCTGTGATGCTTTATGTAATACATGACACCATGATCGGAGTAAGAGTACAGGGACAGCTGATCAACAACCTAATATTTGCTGACGATATTGTCCTTATAGCTGACAACGATAGAGACCTTCAAACATTAATTGACCTAGTACATCAAAGTAGCACAAACTTTGGACTGAAAATAAACATTACCAAAACAGAAGTACAAGCCATAAGCAAACGGCCTCAACTGATGCATATATACATTGGAGGAGAACAACTCAAACAGGCGGAAAAGTTTACCTACCTGGGAGGAACAATTAGCCAGACAGGATCATGCTCGGAGGAGGTACAGCACCGCGTTGGAAAAGCAATAGGAGCATTCCAAGCACTCAATAAAATCTGGGCATCAAAAGATATATGCTGCTCAACAAACTAAGGTAGAACTGTACAAAGTCCTGGTGTTGGCGATTCTGTTATATGGTGCAGAAACATGGACACTAAAGAAGGTTGATGAAAATAGACTTCACACTTTTGAGATGGCATGCCTCAGGCGAATCATTGGTGTGACCAAACTCGACAGGATGAGAAACACACAAATACGAACACAACAGAACATGGAAGAAACCATCATCAACAGGGTTGCCACAAAAAGATTGAGATACTTTGGTCATATCAACAAAATGAATCCAAAACGATACCCCCACATCCTTCTCACCGGAAATGTACATGGCAAACGGTCAAGGGGAATACCACCTAAGAGATGGATGGACTGTGTCAAGGCGGACTGTAACAACAGACAAATTGACTCCCTGACTAAAGCCACCAGACTGACAGGAGATAGGAAGACGTGGCAAGCCGTTGTGAAGCAGAAGCCATCATACATCCCAGCGATGGTATGGACGGCTTAAGTCAAGTAAGTCAATCGAATCCTGCAGTATGTCTGAAGGCACAATCACAGGCCCTTTTTCTTTGGCAAGCGTGATTGTAATCGTCTTTACAAATCTATATTTTCGTTTGCTTTTACATATCGATTGCACACTTTCATTGCAGATCCCACAGCACCTGCTGTTTTGAAGCTATGTGATCTTGGGAGTCCAATGCATGGCCAGAGAAGCCAGCGATAGACCGAAACTCCGCAAAATCCGGGCAGACCAGAAACCATTTTGGCGAAGAATGTTGGGCAAACTATTCTGAAAATGTAATGATTATCGCTTATCGGTTGTTGTAAATAACTGTAAATAGTAAAAAAGTGAGGTAATTTATTTTTCATTGATAGTTGCAGGGACGGATCTAGCTTTTTGCTAAGGGGGGTTTGACCCAATGACAATGCGGAGCATCGTCCACGAGCCGCGAAGCGGCGATTTTTGTTGTTGCTATTTTGAACCCCCGTAAGTGATGTCTTTTTGTTAAGGGGGGGTTTGACCCAATGACGATGCGGAGCATCGTCCACGAGCCGCAAAGCGGCGATTCTTTTTTGCTATCTTGAACCCCCGTAAGTGATGTCTTTTTGCTAAGGGGGGTTTGACCCAATGACGATGCGGAGCATCGTCCACGGGCCGCGAAGCGGCGATTTTTTTGCTATTTTGAACCCCCGTAAGTGATGTTTTCCACATCACATTTTCACTTGGCAGCCCAAGGGGGGGGGGGGGGGGGGGTTTAAACCCATGATGGCGTTTTTCTATGCACATCACATTTTCACTTGGCATTCTAAAGGGGGGTTTAAACCCCCTAAACCCCCCCCCCCCCCCCCCCCGTAGATCCGCGCCTGAGTTGTGTTGTTTACTTTTATGTATGTAATTTCCAGTAGTCATCAAGATGTTAACTCCTGTTTCCTGGAAAGTATATTTTCTTAACCTTCTCTGTGCATATATGATTGTGTGATCTATACCCGATTTAAGGTCTGTACCTTGCTAAAAAAAAGTACATACTGTTTCTGATTACACTTCATGGATAGATGAAAGATTCAAATGGTAATATGAATTGAAAAGTATGAATTGATTATTGGATCATAAGTACACACACACACACACACACACAACCCACAATTATGATTAGGCACCTGTCTACCTGATTACGTTAAGGGTTTTTTTTTTGGGGGGGAGGGGGGGACTCTAATGAAAATATTGAGAAAGGGAATTATCTGACATGGGTTGGAAATCAAAATCATACCGCTTGCAGAGGACACAGTACTTTTCAAGTTATTGTGTCGCCGTGTCAAATGGCGTCTCACAAAGAGCTCACAGGGAGACACCATTTTGTGCACACGCCACGCGCGCACGCGCGCTCCGTAGCTAAGTGTGTGCTAAAGAGATTCTCGCGAGTGTATAACGTTAATACCCCCTGATTCTACGCTGCCATGTAGGTATTTCTAAATAAGGCTACGCCGTAACTATAAAATAAAAACGTAAAAACTGTAAAATAAAAACGGAATTGTTTTCTTACATCGCTGACAGATGCAACCGGAAGTCCATGACGTCGTTGGAGCACCTCCAACTCTTCCACTGACACAGTCACAACCACCCTGTCACCGACCGTCATCGAAGACTCATCTTCTCCTACACAATGTAAATGAACCGAAATCAAAACAATTATCATACATTATAGGCCCCGATTCACAAAGGAGGTTTGTAAATCAGACAATGGTTTGTGAGAATAACCATGGTTTTTTTTACTACAAACCTCCTTTGTGAATGTATAAACATCAAAGAGATACAAATGAGTTTTTGTCAAACTAACCAAAACCTGCACCATTACGGTACAAACTAATAGTTATAATTCCACCATGCTCGAAACACAATTACAAACGACTAAGTAAAAACCCTGTTATCATTTTAAAAGAGCTGTTACAACTCAAGAGGGCACTCTGTAAAAACTCATTGTTTTTTACCACAACTATTTTGATTTTGTTCAAAGATGTCTATAAGCTTTCTTTGTCTTTTTGTAAAAAGTCCAGATGTCCCCCGGCAGGGTAGAAATTTTACAACTTTGATAGCATTCGAAAGGGAATGAATCTCATTTCACATGTTTTATTCATTCCATTTCAAATGGAATTAAAACAAACCAATTTAGTGTCAAGGAGCATTTCGGGAAGTACCAATACTCAAGTGTAGTTTTAAAGGGGAAGTTTCCCAAAGACTAAGGTGGGTTGAATGAAAGGAGAACAATAAGTTTGAGCAAACTTGGATTTTCAATTCAAAAGTTAGGATTTCAGTAAGTTTTGTTTCCCGCCCTCTCTAGATGGCAATTTGCCAAAATCTGTGATGCCATAGTAGAACAACCTTCAACTGACTTTGTACAAATATATTGGTATTTTTAAAAAAAAATTGGTGGATTTCACTGGAGCAGTTGAGGAAGTTTTACCTTAAATGCATGCACATTTACCTCTTCTCTAACATATGTGAGAATGAGAGTAGAGGGACGATGCTTTTTCATGAAAAGGTGACATTTTGTTGTACAGTTCCAATGGGAGTTGTTCCTCTGTGACATCACAGCCGACTAAGAGGGCATCAAACAAGATTTTGATCAAAACTTTTTAAAAATCATAATTCTTGATCGGATTATCAAAATCTGCTCAAACTTTCGCTATTAGGTATCTAAAATTGCTCCCTTTTCACCCGACCTGCTTTAAAGCTTGTAGAAACTTCCCCTTTAATCTTGTCAGAATTTTAAAACATTTAAAGTTGTATCTAGACCAGAGACTCCTCCAAACTCTCTGTCTAGAGTAGCAAAAGTTGTTTTCAAAGTCTTAGAAAATAACTTAATTTGCTAGTATCAATAATAATACGATGCACAAATCCCATATAGGCCTAAGAAGAAAAATGTTTACCCCAAAATGCCGCCCTAAAACCCGCATACAGGTTAAGGGAACACGCTTTGTCTATTTCCCCACATGTATTTGTCCATGAGATGGAGACTCGAGATGATTCAATTTGAAGTCGATATTTTACATCTTTATCATCATCATTCTTATCTATAACACATTATGATGTTTCTTATCATATCCGACATAGCATGTAAATCAGTAGATATCCAATATAGGGCTTCAAGTATTGAACTTTGAGCTTTAAAAAAAAGATCATCAACAAATATTTCAACACTATAAAAGCCTACGGCACATGTTGGTACCTCTGACATCCCAAATTCGTTATGTCTGTGTTTTACATCATGTAATCAATCTATGGCTATACTACTCACTAACAGTTTACCTAGCTTGGGTAGATGACCGGTGTAGTAATGCCCTCCCGAACCAGGGCTGGTGCAAGACAGCTCCACGCACCCTTCACGACCAACACGTGACTGTGACGTCACACCATTTGAAAAATCCACGGGAACTTGGCCAAAATGTTCGATCATCTCTTTAGGAACGTCGTCTGAAAGAACCACTCCAGATGCACAGCCTGTGTAAGGATGGCATTAGGACATAAAGACTGGGAGTTCAAAAAAAGTATGGCCTAGTCCAACTGATACACCGTTTCTCTTTCCGTTTCCTATCCGACCAAAATCTGGAGAAACGGACAGTATTTAGCATGGGCTTCGAACACAGGGGGGGGGGGGGGGGGATGGGGGATATATCCCCCAATATTTGAGGTGGGGTGGCCTGTATTATTCTTATCCCCCAAATATCTGTTATTCAGAAATGTAAAATAACATGAAAATGAAGGGACATTGCCCCCTCTCATTCATTATGCGAAAGTTGATACAACTGTCTTCTTTAACCCCACACCTTGAGAGTGCTAAACTGCCAAAATCCAAAATTTCCGGGGCTGCGTCCCCTGGACACCCATTTAAGCCATCTGACCCAGTCAGTTCCCTGTATACCCTTATACTGGATTTCTTGTTATGCCCATTAAAATTGAGCTTACTATAAATATATACAACTTACTATGAACAACATCTATAGTAACTATGGATATGGAAAATACAAAAGCTTCCAGGGTCTCAGCCCCCTGGACCCCCGATGAGATTCAAAATGTGGGAATCCATTGACTGATTCCATTTGGTGTTCCATCAGGGTGCTTGCAATGTGCCTTTAAAAGTAATAACTAGCTAACGCTAACGGGGCCTCTACCCCTTTGGTCCCAGCAGGGGGCTATACAGCGGGACCCCACTCCCCATACTTTCAAGGGTTTCTGCCAAAGTGCTCACCAGGTGTGATACGTGTCCGTTCCCAGGTCGAAATTCCCATAGAACCAAAACCCATAGGAAACCCATAGAAACCCATAGGCATATTGGTTTCTATTGGCTTCAATAAGGAAAGTGGAATATGGGTTTCTATGGTTTCTAGGAATTTCCCACAGGGATTTCCCATAAGAATTTCGCATAGGAATTTCCCATTGACAATTCCAATAGAGATATACCAATTAAATTATCTCACAGAGAATCAATAAATGATAATTCATACTCATATTTTCCTTATCAACCTCTTCAGACAGTGCAATAGGGCAAGCAAGGCATGTCTCTTGTAGAAGAGGGTTAATGAATTAAGCTGAACAATACGTTGAGATATATGTATTTGCAATTAAAATACTTTTCCTTGGTTAGTAAAATATTCTATCATATGTATATTGTTTTCTGGAATATTAAAGGGATAATTGAGTGTTGGTTAAGGGGGGCACTTCACAAAAAAACATTTGTGAGATAATGAAAAACTGACTGTCAGATTTGAAAGAACATACAATTTTAATGACAGAATAAACTTTATTTGAACAAAATCGGTTCAGAAACGGCTGAAATATCCATAAACATATTTTTATTCAAAAATTCTTCACCAGGGGATATTTTGACTTTTTTGAAGAAAAAAAAAATGCTTAAAGACTACTTTGAAAAAAATCTGAATAGGTTATTAAAAAGTTGTTGATGATATACAAAACATTAAATGCACAATTTTGTATGAAAAATGGCTAAAACTAATTATTTTTTTAGAGAGCGACCTCTTCAGTTGTAACGGCTCTTTTTGAATGATAACAGGGGTTTTACTTAGTCGTTTGCAATTGTGTATACTTTTCGAGCATGGTGAAGTTATAACTATTATTTTGTACTGTAATGGTGCAGGTTTTGGTTACTAAAGTCAAGTTTGACCAATACTCAACCATCCCTTTAAGTCCCATCTAGGAATTGAAAATGTGGTGAATGTATTGATTATAGAGTATTTCATTAAAAATACACACCATCACAAGTTGTGTGTTAAACAAATACCAAATAATAAACATCATATTTTGTTGTATGAATGATATGCATGAGTATTGCATGAATATGCAATTTTTATATTGGTTTCTATTGGTTTCTATGGGTCTGTTTGTTTCTTTGGGTCCTATGGGTTTCTATGGGTCCTATGGGATTATATGGGTCCTATGAGTTTATATGGGTCCTTTGGGTTTCTATATGGGTCCTGTGGGTTTCTATGGGTCCTATGGGTTGCTATGGGTATGGGCGTCTATGGGTCATGTGGGTTTCTATGGGTCCTATGGGTTTCTATGGGT